>CAUYQV010064198.1:0-39359 GCA_963574575.1 Galagoides demidoff
TGGACAGTTTCCTTGGAGCTCACTTCGGGAGACAGACAGAGGGCTGTCGGCCGAGTACAGTGTAAGTAGTGTTCCAGTGATTCCCTCTGGGGTCTTGGGTGGAAGGGGCGTGCCTTTCTTATGGATTTCCAAAGTTGGCAAAATGGGGGCAAGGGGCACACAGACCCTCTGCCTTACCTGTCGGCCACCTCCTACCCCAGCACTGAGTGCAGGCTGCCAGGGGCCAGACAGGGCTGACGTGCATGCTGGCAGCTCCCCCAGCCTGGTCCTGACTTTGTGTGGCACCGTCTATTTGTCCTTCCGTGTGTGTTAAGAGCGACAGTTTCTGATCACTTGAGGTGACTGTAGGTTTTCATAATTGGTTCACACCCAAGTACACCTAGAGGGCTGTGATTAGACACAACAAAGGAACTAATGCCATTTCGCCCTTCAGGGTATTTGATAACCTGCTCTCTTTCCACTTCCCTCCCCCACTTTTTCTTCCTGCTCACCTCCTACTCCGGCCTTTATTAGGAAAGTCCTGAGACACGGTGCTGCCTCCGGGCCGAGCCCCCCACCCCCCTGCCCTGTGGTCTTCAGGACAGGGCTGTTTGAGATAGAGCCTCAAGCTAGTGCCCTAGGTAGAGTGCCGGGGCGTCACAGCTCATAGCAACCCCCAACTTCTGGGCTTATGTGATTCTCTTGCCTCAGACTCCTGGGTAGCTGGGCCTACAGGTGCCCGCCACAACACCTGGCTATTTTTTGGTTGTAGTTGTCATTGTTTGGCAGGCCTGGGCCAAATTCGAACCTGATAGGTTTGGTGTATGTGGCTGGTGCCTTAGCCACTTGAGCCAAAGGTACCACCATTAATTTACTATTTTATTAGAGGTCTTATCTTAGATGAATAAGAGGGAAAAAGGCATAAGGATTAGGGGAAAATATATTCAAAATAAAAAACCCCAAAGACTCTCATAAGATAATTCAGTGTTTCCAAATATAGCATCAGCATACTAATATCCCCAACATTTCTTCACCAGCAACAAACATTCTGAAGTATAATTTTTTTAAAGAAGGGTAATTAACATACATATCAGAAAAAGCTATTAAGGTACTTAGAAATTAATCTTTTTAAAAAATAATATGCAAGACCTACACACAGAAAACAACTTATCACTTTTATTTAAAGATATAAAAGATCTCAATAAATGGAATTTATTAAGAATTCTCCCCAAATAAATCTACTAATTTAAAGAAATTTTTAAAAAAAATCAATGAAACATTCCATGGAATTTCATAAACTAATGAACAAAATTGAGAGCTAGAGGCATTTATGTGTCTATGGAGAGAAACTGTGTTACAAATAAGCAGGGCTAGAGCAGGAATGAGGCTGGACAACTGTTTACCCATACATCAAGGATATATTTAGATTCCAACCTCACACTATGAACAAAATAACTTCCAGGTGGATTAAAGGACTAAAGGATTAAAGAAAAACTTAAAAACTTTTAGAAGAGCAAATAAGAATATATAATCTTTCAAAAAGATATAAAAAGCACAAATCAGATTCACGTATCTGCCACTAAAGAAGCCACATTCTGGGAGAAGATACCTACAACCCTCACTCAAATAACCAGAAAATAAAAGGAGCTTCCAAATCACTAAGGAATCTTGGAAGGACTCTACAGCAATACTCTGTAAAAAACAACTCAGAGAGGAAGAAACCTGAATAACAAATGCCAGCAAATGAAATGGTACTCAACCTCAACAGTCATCAGGAAATAAATATTTTAATAATAGTGAGGTATCACTTCACACCCATTCAAGTTGTAAAACAAACAAATGAGTTATTGCAAGTATTGATGAGGCTATAGGCACACAGACACTCTTACAAACAGTGGGCATATAAATATTGGTGGAATCATTTTGAGAGTAACTTATTAGCACTGTCTAGTAAGAGGTCTCTTTCTACTGACCCAGCAATCTATTTCTAGGTGTCCACACAGAGAAAATGTTAGAGTTACACACAAGGAGAGGCAGGAAAGGATGGTTTCTGCATATTGTGTGTGAGGGCACAAAAGTAGGGAAAGTCAATGTCAGCAAAGTCTGAATAAACTGTGGTTTTAAATATAATAGTGTTAACTCACATAGTGACAGTGAATATAATCCATCTACAAACAGAAAATTTTGAAACGTACTTTTGAACAAAAAGTTCCAAAATAATACATACAATTTGATAACATTTAAACAGACAATTCTGGATATATTGCTGTGGATATATATGTAAGTTTGCATTTTTATATAAAGTGCAACAGACTGTAGAAAGAGTCACAATTTTTGAGGAGTGGGAAAGGGAGGCAATTAAAAGGGAGGTTTAGCAGCCTTATCTGTAATGAGTTGCTTCCAAGGAAAATAAATAACGCAAATATTAAAATCTAGTTACCTTTGTAGTAGCTGAGCATATTGTTTTCAGTAATTTCAGGTACATATGAAGGCCTTTATTATAAGAAATTTTAAATAAATTGCTACTACATTGTCATTAGGAGAGGACTTAGCAGACACTGTAAGTAGTAATAAGGAAACAACTATGATCCATTCTACTACCTACACAAAATTAGCTGTTGATATTTTCTGTTTTTTATTTACAAATAATTAAACATAGATAATATTATTCTATGTTTAGTGTTACTTTGTTCTTAACATACTACAGGCATGCTTACTTGTCATTATTTCAAAGTTATAAAATTTATATATACCTATGGAAAAAAATTTTAAACTGTCCAAAACAGTATATGAAAGAAGAGTCTTCATTCTACTTTAGACTAATACATTGCTGAGACTTTCCAATTTATCCAGTCCAGAAATTATGCTTTGTAACTTAGAGTGGAGTACCACTGCACTGCCACTGGGTGGAGGCAGAGCCCTCAAATTGTAATGCGTGGCATCGGTTATTTTATTTATTTATTTTGGAGATAATACATTTGATCACAGCATTTCTAAAGCATATTAAATTTAAAATCAATTCTTGTATTTTTTTCATATTTAAAAGGTCAAATTTATCTGTATGCCACAATCAATTAAAACTAGGGTAATTATTCTCATTTAGTATAAGTGTTTTTTCTTTTAACAGACATATAGTATCTATTCCCTTTTGTTTGTTTTTTTTTTAAAGGCAAAGAAAAATCTACTTAATCTATAAAATGCATCTTCATACAAAATTATGATTTTAAGGAGGAACTATGACTTTAAAAAGCTACAATTTTCAAACAAAATCATATACTTATGAATCAGTGTTGTGTTTATAAGCTTAAAGAAATGTAATTCAAGTAACAGTCACAAACTGACAATATTCAAATTGAGGATCCAGCCCAGATCTAGATGTGACTTTGCAACCATCACTACCTGGCAGCGTGGGGCGAGTGATATGAATGGGGTCACACACTTCCAGTGTTCACCGCATTCACATTCTGCCCACCCCTCCTGCCTCCTTCAGAGCTGAGTGGCTCCTCACTCTCCTTGTATCATATGCCATTAACCCAGAGAATTACAACCACAAAAAT
Source organism: Galagoides demidoff (assembly GCA_963574575.1). NCBI lineage: Eukaryota > Metazoa > Chordata > Mammalia > Primates > Galagidae > Galagoides > Galagoides demidoff. Next base: position 3,537 of record CAUYQV010064198.1, read on the forward strand.
AATACAAGCACATAGTCACTGAGAATTAAATTTCAAATTCAGGGCTTTATTTCATAAAGTTGTTCTAAAAATTAGAACCCTTTGTAAATCATAACTTCAGAAACACTATAATGACTGGATAGGAAAATTCAAACTGGAAAAAGCCATACATGATTTAACTGGTCTCAGAGAGTATCATTTCCAGGTAAGCTTCAACCAATCAATGACTAAATTCTGTTTTCCAATCTTTGGAACCCTGTTCTAAGATACACTGTCACAAATATCTGAAAGATATATCAAGCAGGCAATAATAAGCATGAAGAGTTTTTTAAATGTTTTCTAATACAATTGGTTTCTTCCTAAAGTCATTTTAAAATTCAAAATCTCTAACTTTGTAAAAAGTCAAAACTAATATATTTAAATTATATCTTCACTTTAATGATTTCTCACAATGTAAAAATTTTCAAAGCAAAGAGCATAACAGAGCAGCATCAATTCACATGGAAGAAAACCATCTCTAGAGGAGTTCCATTTTCTAACTGTTATATATGTAAGTTTTTCCAAACATAAACACAGTTTTTAAATTTCTTTTGGTAGAAGGTTGAGTTAGTAATACTCTTTCAATAAAAGAACAGACCTGGAAAGGCGAAACAAAATACTAAAAAACATGCCTAGTAGGAATAGCAACTGAACTTAAATAAATTTTCAGACTGGCTCAAAGCCCACAGTTCATTAGTGGCAGAGCTAGGATTTAAACTCATGTTTCCAAGCTCTTCCCCTGACTTTTATTTCTTCTATAGATTAAGCTTCCATTTGGAAAGATGTCCTCCCTCACAGCTCAGCATTTCATTCCTATACTGATTTGGCATTTATAATACGCCCTCCTTACTGTCAATTGTCTCTTTATGTCACTCCCCCATTTCAACTTAAGTATAATGTATTATATATCAACTTAATTATTAATTTTTGTTTTAACAACAAAGTTTTATATTCAACATTTAATATAATGAGCTATTACATAATAGTTGCTCAAGTAGACATTGTTAATGAATGACATTAATTAAGCATTCAGGTTTCTTACAAATATGTGTATAAAGTTATAATATACATACATAAAGCATATATATATGCACATCTCATACAGTATTCTCAAACAGTAAATACTTAAATTATTAATAAAAAGAAAAAAATGAAAAATAGACAAAATTTTTACCATCGATTTCAAAGTACATCATTCCTAAAAGTACATGGTAGAAAGTTACTTTAAAAACTATACCAATGTTTTCTGTTGAACTCACCACTTACCAGGAAACTGTGACACTATTGGGGGTGTATCTTCATCTAAGTCATCAACTCCTCCAGCAATTGGGTAGGGTGGAATAGAGACTCTGGGCATCACCACCCAGCTGTGATCAGAGTACAGAGAGGAGGTCAGGCTGGGGAGGCCTGAGTTATGGGCTATCTGAAAGCCACAGATCTTCTCAATCTGCTGCCAACGAAAAAGTCGTTCTCGTAAACAAGTCGTCAGCTCAGAGAGAGCTTTCCTGGAAAAACCAATACAAGAATTACTGCATCAAAGAGTCTTTACTATGGCACAGAAAAAAGGCAATTACATGACCAGACCATCACAATTAACTAATTTCAAAAGGGAATTATCCACTGTTAGAACTTGTGTGAATTATGTAATTATATAATTAAATGATAAATTTAAATATAAACTGTCCATAAATTACTCATTTCAACATAGTAGCAAATGAAGAGATAGCTAAAATAACATTCTCACTTTGCTTCCAGAATTTTGTGGTCGACCTCATCTAGGGAGGAGCTGTGTGCAACATGCAGAGTCCCAAAGACTGTACTTCTCTTCTTTTTAATTTTTTCTGCCTAGAAACCAAAAAGGAGAAAAATAAGACTAGGTTTAAAAAAACACATATGCTAAGGAAGTTTATTCTGATTTTGAATGTACTAATATTAATCATCATAAAACCAGAGCAAAATTACCAGCCAAGAAATAGCTCTATTTTCACAAGAAAACAGATGAGGACTAAAGCATGCTGTCCTAAGTAAATCAATTTATTCTGGAAAATGTTTCTCTTATTTCTGTGTTTCAGAAAGACCTGACTCTTCCATTAACACTGAAGAAGAACATTAACTATATCCTACTGCAGTGGAGGTATTGGTGAGTGAACTGAGCATTTTTTTCTTTGTTAAAATTCAGATTAAGACTTATTCTTACTCTACGCAATTTAGTAAGTATCAAAATTAATCTCTAGTAACTACTAACCTGAATCAGATATGAAGCAGTAACTTAGAGGAGAAAAGCTCCGTATAAAAAGCTCCGTATAAAACTTATATGATAACAATAAGTAATGACAATTTCTACACAACACTAAGGTCATTTTGAAAGGCATACAGTTCTCTAAATATACTAATTGTACTTTAAAGCCTATGATCACAAGAGCCAATTTACACAGTAAGTTACAATTCAAGAAAAGAATCTGTAATAAAAAAACTTTTATTCAGCTCTTTTTATCCCAGTTGGTTAGTCCCTCTAACATCTGGCCTAAGAAACAAGTTTAGTAAATTTTGAAATATAAGAATACCTCATCCTTAGCAATGGCTAACTGCATTTCAGCATTTTGTCTTTTAATATTGTAATATTGTACTTCAACTTCGTGTGTTAACTGAAGCCATTTTTGAAGTGCATCTGGAACGGACCAGCTGCTTCTTAGTTCAAATTCTTTTTCAGCTTTTTTCAGAGCCATGCGAACCTGGAAGAAGGGAGGGAGGGAAACAGGAATGGAGAGAGGGAAAAATGGAGAATTAAAATATTTTTTAATACCCAAACTAAATGAAAAATCAGTTTCATTTATAGTCTTTGTAAACACTGTTTTAAATTGCAACGCCTAAATACACTCTCCTAAGCAAAGCTTTAAAGCCAGACAGGGAAGAGGGGACTTATAGATCTATCTTAAGTTGCAATATTTTGATTTTATATTTTATAATATCCGGGGTCACTGAAGAGAAAAAATCCAGGGCACATACAAGTTACAACTTGTCATACTTTTCCTATAATATGTATTTGGTTTATGAAGAGATGTACAAAATCAAGTGGATACCTATTCTAATAACCCTTATGTTCCCAGAAGATCCTATTACAGTTTCTTAACTATATATTCTTTTTGTTCATGTAATTATACCTTTTTTTCTGTAGTTTTTCATGACACCTTTGTGGCCAGTTATATCTCACTGTTTCAAGCATATCTGCCTATTATATACTACACAGTCTGTTTTGCTATTTCTGCTACTTAATTCACTGCTTCTAAAAGAAAGTAGATAAGTGAGCATTTGCAGACCATATATAAATTTTAAGAAAAAAGATTCTGAATGGGACTCTACTTCATTTTTCCATGAGAAACTATGCATAGCCTTCAGTATAAGGATATCAGAGTATTTTTCACCTGCCCTTTAACCAAGCCAGATAATAAACAGAGAAAACTAAAATTCTTAGTGTGTTAGATGGTAATAAAGTCCTAAGGAAAAAAAGTCTTAAGGAAAGCCTCATTAAGAAATGACACAGAAGGAAGAAACCATCCATTCTTGGAGTGATTTACTTAAAATCTAGCAAGAGCTCACACTAAAGATGTAGAAAGATATGGAATGATGGAATTTAGGAAACTGTCCACACACACTCCAAGACCTTCAGGCAAAGTGATGAGTGAACTACAGGGCATCCTGCTTCGGGAGCACCACAAAGGCAGATGGGTTTTCCTCAAAGTAACTAAAGTAACTGAAATTCCATTCCTAAATTAAAGAGCAGAGATATGTTTGATTTGAACAAACCTATTTTACTTAAATAAACCACGAAAAGTACTATATGCAAACTTCTAATAAAAAAACAGCTTTTAGATACTATGAAAAAAAGAATTATGTAGAAAAAAATTCTACAATTCCAAAATTACAAACAAAAATTTGCTTGGAACACTAAATTAATAATTTTTAAAAAGAGAAAGAAATTAACATAAAAGTAGGATGGTGTTTACTCACTGAAAACAAATCTCAAGCAGCGTCTGCCTGGCATGATTCATCACACAGTATCTTAGGACAATATTGTATTTAATAAGAGAGCTGGGTAAGCCGTGTGGCGTCCCTGCTAATCTCTCAGAAAGACAGAACCTGAGCTGAGGTCCTGTGACACGTAGTTGTATATAACACCACAAAATGTACGTCAGCAAGACCTTTTTCTCAGGAGATTTTAAAGCTAAAATTTCTATACAGTTTTCATTTCCAAGGAAGCATACAAAGAATCTCAACACAAGTTATTCTCTTAATTCATAAAGATACTTAAGTTTACTCCATAAATTTACTTCCCCTAAAAGAGTTCAAGGGAACACATTCAACATGGAAACTATATATATATATATTTAGCATAAAGTGAGGCTGAACACTGATTAGATTAATTGTCAATGTCTCAAGTGGAAATTTTGACCTTTTAATAATGGCAACTATTTAGCTGTTTCTCTGGTATTAGTCATATATTTAGCATTCAAACTAAAACCTAATCCTTAAATTTAAGTTATATTGTCATTTATTGCAATGGAACACGGTAAAACATTGAGTAATTAATAATTTTTGCAAATAAGGAGTTACTATTTAAAATTATGATAACTATTTACATAAATTGTGAATCTTAGGAACAATAAGTAAAAAAAAAGATGTCACAGAAAGAAACAGACTAAATATCTGAAAACCTGACTTTTATTTGACCTTATTATCACTTATCACCTGTGACCTTCAGGAGGTTCTTTACCTCCTGGGAATACTGTATTATCACTTGTCCTGACTAAAGTGTTCTTGAAACTTTTTTTAAGAACAAAATAATTTATATAAAAACTATTTAAATCACACAAAATTTAAGTGATATTATTAGCCACCCAAAAGTCTTTGTTTTAGGGAAAATAACACTATGTACAATATATGCCAGATTTTTCTACCCTCTAATTTTAAGAGTTCGATTATCCCTCAGACAAAATATAACAATGCTTTCAACTACGTGGAATTGTGAGTTATGTAACATTATGCATAATTAATATTTCCCAGTTATACTTATTTCTATAAACAAAGCATTTAATAGTATAGGAATATACAGGCTTTGGAATACGACATACGAAATCTTGCCTTTGCTATGTAACAGCTGTGTAAACTAAGGAAGTTATTTAACCTCTCTACATACCTCATCTCTACATGAAAATAATATTTGTATTGTGAGGATTAAAATTTATAAGCAAACCACTGGCAATGTGTGTAGCATAAACTTATGGCATAGAATAAGCACCCAGAGTACTGTGTTTCTTATTCAAATAAACATGTTGGATAGAGTTCTTCCTAAAATACGTTTCCTTTGTTTTTACCTCTTATTGATCCAAGACCTCATAAGGATTATTGTGGTCATACTGGTACATCCTATCATGGTAACTTTCGGTTGTTGACTACTGACTTGTGCAAAGTCTCTATGCCAAAACTTCAGATTACAATGTTCATGATTTTTTTGGTTTTTTTTTTTAATATTGTGTCTTTTCTCTAACTATGAGGCAATCACCTGTACCACTTTATGTCTCTGTAGATATCTGCAAAATTTAGAAAAGTAGCTACCAAGCTTGGAACAATCCAAGAGTCAGACATCTTGCTGGGAATAAGCCAGGCATTCTCACAGGAGTAAAGGGCACAATATCTAACTCTTAGACACAGTGTAATTTTGGCTCAGAATAATTTTAAAAGGGTAAATTTAAAAGAATAAACTCTTCACAAGGAAGCGATCAAAAAAATAGATGACTGAGGTCTGAGGGAAAGATCTTGGAAGAAATAGTAATTCATAGTGAATATTTTCCCATGCATTGAAATTAAATGCAATTCATCACATAATTCTTACTTAACTCTCAGTTGAAAAAGTAACAGTACTTAAAACAGAGTGGAAAGCAGAACATCTAGGCTCTTACCCCTGCTGTACAACTGAGTCACCAAGTTTGAGCAAGGTTTCTAATCCTTTTTTTTTTTGTTTTGCAGGTTTTTGGCCAGGGCCAGGATTGAACCCATCACCTCTGGTATATGGGACTGGCACCCTACTCCTTTGAGCCCCTGGCACTGCCCTCTAATCCTTTTTTTTGCTCCTCAGTTTATCAGTTTAAAAAATAAAAAGGTCAAAGTCAGAAGGATATGGGACTACAAAAGCAGAGGCTGGAGTGACTGCTCTGAAGACAAAGGAAGGGGCCTTGGGCCAAGTAATGTCCACAGTAGAGAAGACAAGGAACCAGGTCCTCTCCCACAGCCTGCAGAAGGAATACAATCCTGGAGGACCCGCTGTAGACACACTCTGACCTCTATTTCATAACATCAGGATAATACATTTGTGTTTATTTAAGCCACTAAGTTTGTGGTAAACTTTTTACAGCAGGAATAAGAAATGAATGCATCTGCCTATAATTAAATTCTCCTAACCTCATCTTCTCCACAGGACTCTGACACCTAAATGCCTACATCCCATCTTGCGCAACTGAGCAGAATAAAGGACATCTTTTAGACAGTTCAGAATGTTTAATGATCATGTTCTAAAACCATTTTGTAATTCAAATGGATGTTTAAGAGATTCTTTACCTTTGCAGAGAATTTCAAAATTAGATACACTTTATTTTAGTCAGAAACAAACATATTACAGATGTTAAATAAACACCTTAAATTTACTCAAGACAATGAACATGGCAAGATTTCATGAATGAGTGAACATGATGACAATTTTATCTTTCAGTTGCTACTTTATTATTTTGTCATACTGACTTTGATCAATGCTAGAAATATAAATGAATTATTCTTTTATTAACTGAGGAACTGTACACAACGAAATTACATGCAGAAGACCGTACAAAAACAAGACCTGGCTCCCCAGAGTGGCAGTACAATAGCCAAACGAGTCATTTTTGATGTGAATACCTGTTCCAACTCCTGCTCTGCATACTGACGGCGACTCAGTTCACATTCAGCCCCTTCCCTCAGTTCTCTCAGCCGACAAGCCTCCTCCTTTGCGAAGTTGATCTCATCCATCATTTTGCGCTCTAGATTTTGCTTTTCTACGGCAACATTTCTGTTTTCTTCCTGTGCCTTTTCAAGCCTTACAGAACAATAAAAATGAGAATTCCTCACAAGTTTCCAAAATCTCATTTTTTATAAGAATACTGTTTTCAAGCAATTTGATACATATTTCAATCAGAATTCACAGAATTTTCTATTAATTGTAAGTTGAGATAATAAAAATATTAGGCAACCTAATATACAGCTGTTTTTGGTTATCTTGGGATCAAAAGACAGGGATAGCAGGGAAGCATTCTTCTACAAAAGGTTTTGAAGAAATTGAGAATTATTTAAATCCAGTTAAAAATAAAATTTAATGGGGGAATGGGTGGAGAGGGGGGAGGGAGAAGGGTAAGGGAATGGGTGGAGGGAGGGGGATTGGAGGGACCATTTTTGAGATATATCTTACAGGGGTACAAGTGAAACTCTCTAAGAGTAGAACCAGAATGTTTTAAAATTATAACTGAGAAAATGAAAAAAAAAAAAAGAAAAATAATTTTTTAGTAAGCAATACTGAGGCTGGGGGCATGGTATTGTGCCTTTAATCCCAGCACTTTGGGAGGTCAAGGCAGGGAAGATATGAATTATATGTCAACAAAGCTGTTACAAAGGGGAAAAAAAAAAGCATAGCTGTAAAACTCCTATCAACTTAGCCCAACAATTTTATAGAATTCATTTGTAAAAATGTCTGAAACTGGGGAGGGGGAGAAATATGATCTCATGCAATGACACAAATTATTTCTAGCCTTTAAGATTTATTTCTCCTCACACAGATCATTTCTTCATACTAAAACCCACTAAAACTCTCTTCTAAAATGATCACATCAACTATTATAATACCTGTCTCTCATTATCCCCAAAGTAATTCCCAGAGACATCCTACAACAGAACCTGAAACCAAAATCATAATTTAATCTCCCAAATCCAAAGACAATTTTTCAAAAAGGACAGGTATTACTGGTTTATAATTTTGATCATAGGTTTCAAGCTATTTAACATAAGTATAAAGTATACTCCAATCTTAAGATGTCTTACAAAATACATATTATAAATAGAAAAAGTACAAAACAAATTGTGAATGAAAAATAAAAAGTATACCCCCAACTAAACAATGGTGTATTTAACATACTGACCTGCAGTAATATACTGTGCTGAAGACATTTCCCCTGAAGCTCGCAAGGCACCTGCATACCTAGGAACAATAAAGCAGATTTATTTCATTCTATTTTATTCTGAGACAGAGTCTCACTACGTTGCCCTGGGTAGAGTGCTGTGGCCATTACAGCTCACAGCAACCTCAGACTCTTGGGCTTAAGCGATTTTCTTGCCTCAGCCTCCCAAGGAGCTGGGACTACAGGCGCCCACCACCACACCCAGCTATTTTTGTTTTGTTGTAGTTGTCATTGTTGTTTAGCAGGCCTGGGCTGGTTCAAACCCACCAGCCCTGGTGTATGAGCAATGGGCAAAGAGCCCATAAAGCAAATTTAAATAACAAGATTCTATTAACTCTGAAACTCAGACAGGAAAAAACCAGTTAAAAGGACTTTTTATGACAGCCTCCATACAAAGTTTCTGAGATTATTCCCATCTTACTATTTTCTTCTCTTCTGGTCTTGCTCCTCTAAAGATTTTATGGATAAAGAAAGGAATGCTAAAAAGGGAATTTAGACAAAATCTTCAGGTTTTTTCCCTTCATCTAACTCATATGAAATAAACATGTTCTGAAAACAGTGCAAAACAAAAATGTCTATTAGTTACAATGAAAAGAAAAGAATCTCAGAAATAACTAGGAAGAAATAAGCATTAGATCGAAAACAAATAAAAAATCATACACTTAAATTTGGCAACAGCTTATTGTATAACCTTAAATAAGTTACTTAAGTTTCAAGTCCATTTGCTCATCTATAAATTCAGGGTATAGTATTAACTGATCTAAATTTGCTTTCTGCCTTGTGATTCTCAATTCACAACAGTACAACAAACTGGCCATCCAAAGGAAATATACAAACCATAGTCACTAATACAGAAAGACTGATCTTACCCCACACTGGCAAATATGTGAAGCAACCATATTTAATAACTGATAGATAAAAACATGGGTGCATCTCAATAACTTTGATACTGAGTGAAACAAGCGAGACTGAAAGAAAATTACATCCCGTAAGATTCCATTTATTTCATGTTCCAGGATGTACAAACTAATATAAGATCAGCAGTTGCTGGACGTGGGTGGAGAGATGAGGACTCATTGAGAAAAGGCACAAGAAAACTCTTTGGGATGACAGAAACGTTCTGTAACTTATTAGGAAAATAGATTACAATTTGCATTTGTCAAAACTGATCAAACCAGAGAGCTGGGTGCAGTGGCTCCCACCTGTAATCCTAGCACTCTGGGAGGCTGAGGCTGGTGATTAATTGAGCTCAGGAGATGGGAGACCAGTCTGAGCAAGAGTGAAACCCCATCTCTAAAAATAGCCATGCGTTGTGGTAGGTGACTGTAGTCCCAGCTGCTCAGGAGGCTCAGGCAAGAGAATCACTTGAGCCCAAGAGTTTGAGGTTGCTGAGATGCCACAGCACTCTACCCTGGGGTGATAAGAGTAAGACCCTTATTTCCAATTAAAAAAAAAAAAAAGGCTGGGTGCAGTGGCTCACAACTATAATCCTAGCACTCTGGGAGGCTAAGGCAGGTGGATTGCTTGAGCTCACAAGTTTGAGACCAGCCTCAGCAAAAAATGAGACCCCAATCTCTACTAAAAATAGAAAAACACAGCACTCTAACCCAGGGGGACAGCTTAAGACTCTTGTCTAAAAAAAAAAAAAACTAATCAAACCAAACACTTAAATATGTACATGTCAAAAAATAAATACGTCTGTATCACTAGATGTATATGTATCTCCATTTTTAAAAAGCAAAAACTGGGTGGCGCCTGTGGCTCAAAGGAGTAGGGTGCCAGCCCCATATGTCAGAGGTGGTAGGTTCAAACCCAGCCCCAGCCAAAAAAAAAAAAAAAAAAAACGGCAAAAAGTAAATAAATAAATAAAAAGCAAAAACTGTGATTATGTTAACTAAAATGAAAGAGGTCACAGAAAAACATTATGTTAAATTATAATCAACTGATGGGTTTGTTTTTCCCTTTTCAATTGTTTGCATCCTTTGGAAACTGTATGAAGGAAAAACTTTAAAATTTTTCAATATGTAGTAATCCACAATAATGCCTGAATTATGTGTTTATTTGAAAAACCTGAAAATCATTAAGTTCCCCTATCAAACATATTAGCAACTTCTAAAAAGGTACTCTTGCAATTGAAACCAAGTACTAACAAAGCACATCTACCTAGAACATCACTGAAGCAAGCAATTACGTACATAATTACCAATGATACTGGATTTTACTTTTTGTTATAAGGTAACACAAATATGCAACTATTTCTACACTTATGACAAAACTATGCTAATTATCAATCTTCTTTTTAGTAACTGAGAATAGAAAGTCATAGGTGAATTTTTTTCAAAAAAAGCTTTCAATATTAATAAAAGATGTAACTCCAAATTTAAGACATCCAGAAAGTTAAATAACATTAACACTAAAACACATAAAGAAAAACTTAGAAAACAAAAGGAAAAACTGACAAAAATTCTTTCTACAAAAGTAGTAGAAGAGAAACTTTCCATGTTTTGGTCAACACAATAATTAAAAACTAAGTAATGATACACAAAATCTGGACATAATAATATAGTTAATGTCTACTAAACTTCATTATCTACAAAAAGAGGACATTTTGTCTTTTCTACAACAATCAGATCAAACAAATTTCCAAAAACTAAATTGTATACGCAACAATCTTTATCCATGGTGCAATAAAATAAAACTGTAACATACAGTTTTATGTATGTTTCTAGGCCCACAGGCTAAATAACCTGGATTAAACTATTAAATCAAGATGTAGAACAAATGAAAAACTCATATAATGCTAATAAATTTAAAATGTAAATTGGTACCACCATTTTGGAAATCTGTTTGGCAAGACAGGCTAAAGACTAAAGAGCACATACATACCCTCATGACCCAGCAGTCTCACTGTAGACATGCATGTGTATGCATATATACTTATACAGACCCAACAGAAACACATGCACACGTGCCTCCAAAATCATGTACTAGAACGTTCAGGGTGTATTTTTCATAATAACCAAAAACTGAACAAAACCCAAATATTCATCAACAGAAGAATGGATAACAAATTGGCAGTATATGCACACACTGAAATATTATACAGTATGAAAAAAAGGAATTACCAATATGCACAACATGAATACCCCAGGCATGACGAGCTGTACCCAAGTGAACTCAATCTGTATTTTTCTTTTTTTTTTTGTAGAGACAGAGTCTCACTTTGTTGCCCTTGGTAGAATGCCATGGCATCACACAGCTCACAGCGACCTCCAACTCCTGGGCTTAAGTGATTCTCTTGCCTCAGCCCCCTGAGTAGCTGGGACTACAAACACCCGCCATAACGCCCAGCTACTTTTTGGTTGCAGTTTGGCCAGGGCTGGGTTTGAACAGTATATGGGGCCTGCGCCCTACTCACTGAGCCACAGGCACCACCCTGTATTTTTCTATTTTACATAAAGAATTCAAAACAGGCAAAACTGATGTAAAAGGTGTAGAGGTCAGAAAAGTACTAACAACTATGGAAAGATGGATTGGGATGGTAAACTCTGTAAGGGGATTTTTAGAATGCTTGGGAGCGGGTGGATGCTGCTGGTTACATGGACACGTTCATGCTGGGATGGTTCCCCGAGCTGTATGCTTATAATTTTCACAATCTCTGCATGTTATAACTCAATAATCAAAACTAACTTTGAGCCAAAAAGAGATTTTATAGTTTTTTAAAAACAAACAGCCTTATCTAATGAATAGGAAATAAGCAAAATCTCGGCATTAAACGTTTTCATTATTACTTAAGAATAAATAACATGGCTTCGCGCCTGTGGCTCAAGTGGCTAAGGCACCAGCCACATACACATAAGATGGTGGGTTCGAATCCAGCCCGGGCCACCAAACAACAATGACGGCTGCAACCAAAAAATAGCCAGGCGTTGTGGCAGGCGCCTATAGTCCCAGCTACTTGGGAGGCTGAAGCAGGAGACTCGCTTAAGCCCAGGAGTTGGAGGTTGCTATGAGCTGTGATGCCACAGCACTCTACCCAGGGGGACAGCTTGAGGCTCTGTCTCAAAAAAAAAAAAAAAAAAAAGAAGAAGAAATAACATATTAACTTGCATGGCTGTATCATTTAAAGGACAAACAACAAAATAAGCCTAAGGAAAGTAAAAATAAGAAATTAACAGGCTAGGTATTGTGGCTCACCCCTATAATCCTAGCAATCTGGGAGGCCTAGACAGGAGGATTGCTTGAGCCCAGGAGTCTGAGGTTGCAGTGAGCTATGATGATACCACTGCACTCTAGCCTAGGCAACAGAGGGAGACCGTGTCTCAAAAAAGAAAAAGACAAAGTACCAGCAAATCAAACTCAGCACTATTTACTGAAAGAATACAACAGTATCAGGAATATAAGATAACTTACTATTAGGCAAATTATTAACTTAATGTGTCATGAATAGATCCAATTAGAAAAACCTTAGGACTACGTCAATAAATAGTATTTGAAAATTTTAACATGCTTTTTTTTTGCAGTTTTTAGCTGGGGCTGAGTTTGAACCTGCCACCTCCAGCATATGGGGCCAGCACCCTACTCAACTGAGCCATAGGCGCCACCCCCATTTTTTTTTTCTTTTCAAGACAGAGTCTCATGGCTTGACACCCATTGCACAGTGGTTAGGGCACCAGCCACATACACCAAGGCTGGCAGGTTCAAACCCGGCCCAGGTCAGGTAAACAACAATGACAACTACAACAAAAAATAGCCAGGTATTGTGGCAGGCGCCTGTAGTCCCAGCTACTTGGGAGGCTAAGGCAACAGTATCACTAAAGCCCAAGAGTTGGAGGTTGCTGTGAGCTGTGACGCAATAGCACTCTACCCAGGACAACATAGTGAGACTCTGTCTCAAAAAAAAAAAAAGGTATATGATAAAGTGCCATTTCAAATCCATATGTATCAATTAAATAATAAAGAAAGAGAAGAAGAGAAAGTTAGATTACCTCATTTCATAAGAGAAATGCCAATCACCAATAAACCCACCAGTAATCAAAGTTCAATCTTACCAGTAATTAAAGAAAACATATAACATTTAACATTGATACATATGTACAGAACGTGGCTTTTTTTTTTTTAACCTTTTGGGATAACAATCAGCAATATCTTAAAGGATTAAAAGTATTCTTCGTGGAAAAACTCAAACCATCTTTTCTTCTAAATTCCACATTAACCCAAAATCAACCCAGGTAATTTGTATACTCCAATATGGGGGAAAATCCCTCATACATCAAGCAGCAGATGCCAGCTGGGTGTCCAGTTCCAACACTACCCAGTTGGAGACAGAGCTGGATACCAAAGGCTGAAGGCTCAATCCTCACAACTACTCTCCCTTCTTCAAACCCAGTCCCAGGTCCGGGCTTCCAAAACATCTGACCTACCAGCTCAAGTTGGGGTTTCCATCTTTCGGTTTGACTAATTTGCTGGAGCAGCTCACAGAACTCAGGGAAACACCAACTTTCGTTTACCAGTTTACTTTAATGATTCTACAAAGGATATAGATGAAGCGACATACAGGGCAAGCTACAGAGGAAAAGGCATGGAGCTTCCATGCCCTCCCTAGGCATAGCACCCTCTAGGAATTTCCATGTGTTCAGCTATCCAGAAACTCTCCACCCCAACCCTTTGCGTTTTTATGGAGGCTTCATTTCATAGGCATGACTGACAACCACGTAGAAATGTGACTGGACTGGACAAAAAGATTATGTTCTCATACTAATAACAGACTGAGAGGAGACACTCAGCAAGGCCTGTGTGTTCAGATTCTTCTTGATTTGTGTGGCACTCATTCCTCCAGAAGATGGGACAGGACCCACACTGGACTGAGGATTTACTGACCCATAAGCAGATTAGAGCCCTACCTTGGGCAGGTGAAAGGAGAACAGAAAAATGTTACAGATTCTGTCTCACAAAGCCTAACGTGTCCCAACATTACAACAAAAGACTATAACAAGGGGTAGGAGAATTATGAGGAAAGAACCAGGGATGAAAATCCATATACATTTAGTATCACATGTAAACTCAATCTTACTAACCGAGCAATTCCACTTCTAGAAATTGATCCAAGGAATCAAGTGCATAAAGATGGACTTTGTTGATATCTAACCATAAAAGCAAAAGAGGCTGAGTACAGATTCAAGATCGTGGGTGGCGCCTGTGGCTCAGTAGGTAGGGCGCTGGTCCCATATACCAAGGGTGGCAGGTTCAAACCCAGCCCTGGCCAAACTGCAACAAAAAAATACCCGGGCGTTGTGGCGGGTACCTATAGTCCCAGCTACTCGGGAGGCTGAGTCAAGAGAATCGCCTAAGCCCAGGAGATAGAGGTTGCTATGAGCTGTGACACCAAGGCACTCTACCAAGTGTGATAAAGTAAAACTCTGTCACTTAAAGAAAAAAAAAAAATTCAAGATCTTTAGAACTCATTATTATGTTGATCAAACCAAAAGATAACATAAATCTTCATTATTCTAAGCAATTACTTGCAAATTATTCTCAATCAAAAAAATGTAAACAGACCCAGCCCAGTCCTAGCAAACAACAATGACAACTACAACAACAAAATAGCTGGGCGTTGTGGAGGGTGCCTATAGTCCCACCTACTTGGGAGGCTGAGGCAAGAGAATCATTTAAGCCCAAGAGTTTGAGGTGGCTATGAGCTGTGGTATTCATTTCCCTTTTTTTCAGCCATCTTCTCAGCCCGTATGTCAGAATATGATGAAACTGCTCCACACGATTTACTTTTGTCAAATGAATCATATGCCTTCCACAAAATAAAAATGATGTATGTTATGCAAGCAACTCCTTATGCCAACTGTACTGTCTAAGAAGCTCTCAGAATCCAAAACCACTAAAGACTAGAGGCAAGAAGTCTTCCAAATAAATCTTCCCTTCTCACATTTTGCTAATGTAAAATTTAATATAAAGTTAATATTTACATTTAAGAAAAGCAGAAAAGTACAGGAGGCGGAGGCAGTAGGGTTACTTAGGCCCAGGAATTTGCGGCTGCCATTAGCTATGATTATGCCACTGTACTATAACCTGGGTGACAGCGTGAGACACTGTCTTAAAAAACAAAAGCAAAAGATGACATCAGAGAGCAACTGTTCCCTTAGTGTCTCAGTTCTTGTATGCTTCTCATAATATGAGCATCTCCATCTCACTGTACTGAGTAAAATTAAGTGTTTAAAAGGTACGTATTTTCATATTGTGTGGTTTTCAAGTACAAGCTAACCGCTTCAACTGGTGCTCAATGAAAGAAAAACAGCATTCTAAGAACTGCTAACAGAAAAACCGGTTATGTTGTACATATCAAGACCCAGGCTCGATACAACACAAATGTCCAATACAACACAAAATATGGTCATATAATACAGTCTTTATGAGTAATTTATAGAATTTAACAGTGATTTTTTTTTTTTAAGAGACAGAGTCTCATTTTATTGCCCTTGGCAGAGTGCCGTTGTGTCACAGCTCACAGCAACCTCCAACTCCTAGGCTTAGGCGATTCTCTTGCCTCAGCCTCCCAAGTAGCTGGAACTACAGGCACCCGCCAGGACGCCCACCTATTTCTTGGTTGCAGTTTGGCCGGGCCAGGTTTGAACCTGCCACCCTTGGCATATGGGGCTGGCACCCTACTCACTGAACCACAGGCACTGCCCTTAACAGTGATTTTTATTACACATAATTTTTACTTTAGGTTGTAAATATAGAACCTAACTCCAGCCTTATGCTGACATTCCACTACCAGGAAGCTTCAAGCAAACTAGACTTTACCTGTAGCTCCAGCTTTTTGCTCTCACTGCCTCTTATGTTAATCAGTCTATTTCTCTTGCGTGAACAGACTTACCTTCTACTCTTCATGTTTAAACACCCCACTCTCTAGAACCAACCAAATAAAGCTCTCCTAAATATCTGTATGATCCTCAGCATCTCAGGATGAAATTTTTCTCTGTTCTTTTCATTCCTATTTTATCAGTAGTGCCATCTTACTGAAGACATAACACCCCAACCATCTCATCTTAATTCACTTACATTATTAGTAAGTACAATTTTCTCTCAAGAAAATTTAGAATTCAAAAATACTTCTTTTGCCTTCAAGAAAACAGAATCACACGAGATGAAGTCTCCCCTGTCTACACAAACTCTTTCTAAACCATGAAAGAGCCCTCTCCTTGGAATAAAAGCTTACATCTAAAAGGCATCCCGGAAGCAAAAGTAGAAGAGGAAATCTTAGAAGACAGACAAAGACAGCTCAACCAGCAGCTTCCTAAGGTGCTACCTACAAAGGTGCCCCTGCCAGGTACTCATGTGGATAACATGTTATTAGGACACAAGAGAATATGGTATAAAATGAGGATACAACAGAGTTAAAGGACCAACCAAGAAAAATACATTTAAATAAAAATACTTCACTGCCTCAGAGACATAAAAGCAGGATTCATATCCAAAATTAAGAACAAGATTATAAAAAAGAACAGGCAGTCACGGTAAATAAGCAGCGGATACATGAACAAAGTAGACATATGAATCAGTGAAATGTAAGTTAGAACTGAGCACAGCTCATAAAAATTTGAAGTGTGGATACATGAAAAACATCTAGAAATTCTAATACTTATAATACCTAAAGGAATAATGGCCAAAACTGTCCCAGAGTTTAAGACAAGCATCTTCAGACTAAAGTGTTCACTGAGCACTAAATCATATGAAAGAAAATCCACACTTAGATTCTTAAAAAACACAGTAAGATTGTACCAGGCAATTCTTGTAAGCTGCAATAAAACTGAAAAACATACTAAAGAATAAAATAATAATCTTAGCTACCCAGAATCCAGAGGATAACACGAATGTCAGCACTCTGTTTAAAATCTTCCAATATTCCCTTTGCCCTCAAAACAAAGTCCACATGCCATAAAAATGAGTCCACGATCTCTGGCTGACCCCTGCTAATCTCTCACATACCACATTTCTATATCCATCCTTCTCCTTGGAGTGGTCCAGTCTCACTGAGTATGTTTACTCTTTTGGCTTCACTCTCTTCCTCTAGTCCACTCTCACACTTCCTCTACCTTTCATCCAGGCTGAGTTAATACCTACCCAGTATACAGACCAATTCCTCCAAGTCTTCTCTAAGCTGTCCCTTAGACAGATCTTTAAGGCACCCCCTTAAATGTTCCACAGCATCCTATGTTTCCCATTAAGGCAGATGACAAACTGTGTGTGTTTATTTGATAGTCTTTCTCTTTAGACTAAAAGTGTCTTGAAGATAGATATTGTGTCTTATCTTCTGATTAAATAATCACACACAAAAGAGTAAGGCCCAGAACACTTACTTCCAACATCAAATTAATTTTGTAATTTCTAAAAAACAAGATATTAGGCTGGGTACCTGTAGCTCAGTGACTAGGGCACCAGCCACATACACTGGGGCTAGAGGGATCGAACCCAGCCCTGGGACAGTCTTGGCCATTATTCCTTTAGATATTGCTTTTCCTTTGTGTTAAGTTTCTTATAACAACAACAATGAAAAAAAAGATAGCTGGTGTTGTGATGGGTGCCTGTAACCCCAGCTACTTGGGAGGCTGAGGCAAGAGAATCACTTATGCCCAACAGTTTGAGGTTGCTGTGAGCTATGACGCTACCGCCCTCTACTGAGGGAAAAATAATACTGTCTAAAACAAACAAACCAAAAAAAAAAAAAAAAATAGTAATAAGTCTGTGACCTAGAATTATACAATGGTTTCTTAAATACGACACAAAAAGTATTAGTGACAAAAGAAAAAATTAAAACTACATCAAAATTAGAAATTTTTATGTTGCAAACATATCATCAATAAAGTAAAACAGGCCAAATACCATGGCTCACACCAGTAACCCCAGCACTTTGGGAAGCCAAGCCAGGAGGATTACTTGAAACCAGGACTTTGAGACCAGCCTGGGTAATAAAGTAAGACCCTATCTGCACACAAAAAATTTAAAAATTATGGGCGGCGCCTGTGGCTCAAAGAGTAGGGCACCGGCCCCATATACCAGAGATGGGGGGTTCAAACCCAGCCCTGGCCAAAAAGCTGCAAAAAAAAATTTTTTTTTTAATGAGCAAAGCATGATGGCATATACCTATAGTCCTAACTATTTGGGAGACTGAGGCAGAAGGCTCCATTGAGCCAGATAATATGAGGTTATATAGTAGGGTCACTATGCTCCAGCCTAGGTAAAAGAGTTGAGAACCTGGTCTCTATGATATAGCTACTTTGAAAAACCATTTGGCAATTCCTTAAAAAGTTAAATGTAGATATGATACCAAGCAATCCACTCAATAGGTACTTAACACAGAAACGAAAATAATTTGTTCACACAAAAACATGAATGTTCACAGCAGTATTACTTATAACATCCAAAAAGCAAAAACAATCCAAATTTCAATCAAGATATAAATAAGATGTGGTATATCCATACAATGAAATGTTATTCAGCCATAAGAAAGGAATGAAGTATTGATACATGCAACGACATGAATAAATTTTGAAAATATTAAGTACAAAAACTTAATAGATTTCTATCTTACCTTTTAAGATACTATATATTTACAGCAAAAACACCACGTATTATGATCCCATGTACATGAAATACCTAGCATGGGCAAATCGATAAGACAGAAAGTAGGTAGATCCCTTGAGCTCAGGAGTTTAAGATCACTTGAGCAAGAGCAAGACACTGTCTCTACTAAAAATAATTAAAAAATTATAGCTGGGCATTGTGGTGGGTACCTGTAGTCCCGGCAACCAGGAGGCTGAGGCAAGAGGATCACTTGAGCCCAAGAGTTTGAAGTTGCTGTGACCTATAATGATGCCACGGCACTCTACCCCAGGGTGACAGAGACTCTGTCTCAAAAAAAAAAAAAAAAAAATTAAAAATAAAAAATTAACTGGACATGTGGCAGATGCCTATAATACCAGCTATTAGGGAGACTGAGGCAGGATGATCACTTGAACTGAGAAGTCTAAGGTTGCTGTGACTTAGGCTGAGGCCACAGCACTCTAGCCTGAGCAACAAAGTGAGACTATGTATCCAAAAAAAAAAGGATAAAGTAGGAAAAATGTTTGGCTAGGGATGGGCAGGAGGTAGGGTACAGAACACAGGAATGTGTTTTTTTGGATGGGGGAGAAAATGTTCCAAAATTTGATTGCAGTGATGGTTCCACATTGTGAATATTATAAAAACCCATTAAACATTTTAAAATGGTGAATTGTATAATAAATGAATTTCATCTCAATAAAAATGCAAAAAATACAAAAGAACACTACTCAATCAAATGTGAACCTCCCTTAGCCAACAAAGACTTAATAGATTT
This sequence comes from Galagoides demidoff, assembly GCA_963574575.1. Classification (NCBI taxonomy): domain Eukaryota; kingdom Metazoa; phylum Chordata; class Mammalia; order Primates; family Galagidae; genus Galagoides; species Galagoides demidoff. The sequence continues at coordinate 23,199 of CAUYQV010064198.1, forward strand.
CTCTTCTATCTTACCTTTTAAGGGCATCTTTGAGTTCAGGCACAGAACGAATACATTGAACTGTAGCATTCATATAACAAGTGTTACCAAGATTTGTCAATCCACATGGTAATTCCATCTGGCAAAAAAAGGACATGGCATATACAAATCACTAAAGTTATACTTTAGATCAAGCACCAATTTAGCACCAATTTATATTCCATCTTCATCCTAAAGTAATAATGTTTTATTTCCCCTTCCCCAGTGAAAATTCTTACTTATGTCATGCTGGCAAATTCTTACTTACATCATACTGTGTTTTATTTTCCTTCTTAAAAACACGCCAGGTACAGTGGCCTCACATCTGTAGTAATTCTAGTAATTTGAAAAACCAAGGCACAAGGATTGAGACCAATTCAGGACCACCCCAGGGCAACGTAACAAGATCTGACCTCCACAAAACTTAAAACATTAGCCAGGTGCCTATAGTCTCAGCTACTTGGAAGGCTGAGTAGGAGGATCACTTGAGCCCAGGAGTTTGAAGTTTCTATAAGCAACCTCTGAGAAATGCTATCATGATACTTGTACTCTAGTCAGGGTGACAAAGACTCTGTCTCAAAAAATAAATAAATAACAAGAGAACAATCCTACCAGTCCTGCCTCTTTTGTAGGCTTACCATGAGAACAAGGTAGCAAAATACAGATAGAAATACTTCAAAAAATCAAGAACACATAGCCAGGCATTATGGCAGGCACCTGTAGTCCCAGCTGCTCAGGAGGCTAAGGCAAGAGAATCGCTTAAGCCCAAGAGTTTGAGGTTGCTGTGAGCTGTGACACCACAGCACTCTACTGAGGGTGGCAGCTTGAGTGAGACTCTGTCTCAAGAAAATAAATAATAAATAAATAAATAAAATATAAAAATTTTTAAAAAATAACATTTGAAACATGTGTTAGCCAGCTTATAAACTAATTCTACATTTAAATTCAGGAAAAAAAAGTATGTATTTAACACAGAGGATTTTTAAGAATTTAAATATGCAAACATTTAAACTCCTCTTTGATCCTATTTTCTCACAAAAAAAATAATCACATAGTGTTATCTACCAGAGATACATTTATTAGAGATATTAAATGACTTTATATTATTATTATGTGTGCACATTACAACAACCCTCATCTATAAAATTATAGTCACAGACACTGGACCAGGCCTCCTTGTGGTTTCAATAATAATAAAACCTTCAAAAACGGCCTGGTGGAGTTCAGCGCCTGCGGCTCATTGGAGTAGGGCACCGGCTGGAGGTGGTGGATTCAAACCCAGCCCCAGCCAAAAACTGCAAAAACTGCAAAAAAAAAAAAATGGTCCGGAGCAATGGCTCATGCCTGTAAAATCCTAGCACTCTGGCAGGCCAAGGCGGGTGGATTGCTTGAGCTCAGGAATTTGAGACCAGCCTGAGCAAGAATGAGACCCCCCCATCTCTACTTAAAAAAATAGAAAAACTAGTCAGTCTTTAACAGTGGGCAGTTGTAGTCCCAGCTACTCAGGAGGCTGAGGCAAAAGGATCACGTAAGCCCAAGAGTTTGAAGTTGCTGTGAGCTATGATGACACCATGGCACTCTACCTGGGACGACAAAGTGAGACTGTCTCAAAAAAAAAACCTTCAAAAACATTTACATGGTACTTTCTACAAGACACATTAATAATTGTCATTCAAAAAGTAGTGACCACACATAAGATTTGATATGTCTTACAGCAGATGCCAACTGTTCTTCTGTCATGTCTTCTACAAAGACAGTTTTAGCTAAGGGTTCTTCAGGAAGAGCCTCTGCTGACCCCATCATTAGTACAGTCATTCCCTGTGTTAAAAAAAAGTAATTTCATGAATATTCTTAAGACGTGATATTGTTCATGTCCAATAAAAGAAGCCAGACATAAAATAACACATTACGTGATTCTGTTTGCCCAAAAGGGTAAGTCTACAGAAAATATATCAGTGGTTGCCTCAGGCTAGCGGTAGAAAGAGAGAACAACTTTAAATGGGTCTAAGTTTCATTCCTGGTAATGGAAATGTTCTAAAATTAGAATGCAGTGAAGGCTTCACTACTAAATATACTACTAAAACCAGTGAATATACTTCTAAAAATTAGAGAATGGGTAAAAAAATAAAGTACTAAGTGGCTGATTTAGGATGGGGTGGCCTGCCCACCTGCAAAGCAGCACAGGGAACCTGCGATGAAATTCTACATCTTGACTGTGGCAGTGGTTATAAGACTATAAAATTACCCACATTTAACAAACTGGACACTAAAAAGAAGAGAATTTTACTCTGTATAAATTATACCTGAATGAAAATGAGTAAAAAATAAATATTGCCATTTCAAAAACTGAAAATGTTTGCAATATTGGATGGGAAGGAATTTTTCAAATGATCGTTACATTTAGTGACATCATTTCTCCCCATAACAAACATGAACTAAAAATCCTAACCCCGCTGCTAACTGAATGGACCTCTCTCATCCAAAGGGGCCCCAGAAACACATTAGAGTTGAATTCCCAGCCATGATGGGATAGGAAAAATAAAGCACAATTACACATGTGTGATTTCCCCTCATAAACAGCCATGGCTCCTCCTATTCCTTGTTGAATGTGCACCTTTGACCACCCAAGCACTATAAAATCCTACTTTCTATTATCTCTTCTTTGAGACATATACATCTGGCTTCTAGTCGGAGCTGTGCTACCTTTTATGAGAAATAAGCTCACCTTTCACCAATGTACAAACCTCGCAAATTATTTAACATAAACTAACCGCTAATGAGATTTTTTTCTGTGAATACCTATCTGGTAACAACAATTGTTCACATCTGAATATAAATGTTTTTAGAGCACTGAAATCTGTTGTTGTAAAACATCAAAACGATTAGTTCAAAATATCCAATTTTATAATCCTATAACCTCAGTAAACACTTATATTCAATACATGTGTAAAACACTGCATACTAAATAGAACAGGAAAGTCTCTGTCATCTTAAATCTCACAATCTCAAAATATGATCATATTCAGAACTCAATGTTAATGGGAAGACATGAACACATGAGACAAAGAAAAAGGGAGGCCAGAAGTGGAGATTAAAGGAAGGGTAGCCAGGAGAGAAAAAAAATGTTGGGATGATGACTAAAATTAGAAAATGAGTAAGGTCAACAAATTCACAGCCTTAATACTATGCTGAAATCTAATCACCTTCAATCTAGCAGCTTTTATTTTTACAAAGACATTTTATAAGGTAATAGCAAAGCAGTAGTAAGCCATCATTAAAGAATCTTTTTCCAAAGACAACTGTCTCAAGTACCAAATATTTAAAGAATTTATTATTAGCAATAACCAGTTAGAAAACACAGTAGAAAAAGAAATACCAGCAAATACTTAAAAGTAAATAACAAGAAATACAGAAATAAGAAAACGATAAAGCTTTACTTACAGATGTTAAAACAACAACAAAACACCTAAAATTAAAGGACATGGCTCGGCACCTGTGGCTCAACTGGCTAAGGCGCTAGCCACATACACCTAAGGTAGCGGGTTCGAATCCCCAGCCCAGGCCCGCCAAACAACAATGATGGCTGCAACCAAAACATGGCCGGGCGTTGTGGCGGGCGCCTGTGATCCCAGCTACTTGGGAGGCAGAGGCAGGAGACTCGCTTGAGCCCAGGAGTTGGAGGTTGCTATGAGCTGTGATGCCACAGCACTCTACCCAGGGGGATAGCTTGAGGCTCCGTCTCAAAAAAAAAAAAGAAAAAAAAGAAGTAAAAAAAAAAAAAAAAATTAAAGGACATAACAGGTTTCTAAATGGGAAAAATTACTCTAAAGAAATTATTCTGAGTTATTACATACATTTAACAAAATTCTTTTATGAAACCTTACAAAATGATTCATTCATGTAACAGATTTATAACCATGACTATAACTGAGAAATTTCAGAAAAGATGAAGAGATTAAAACAATGCTGCTAAAAATTAATGAGGAAATAGATTATATAATGAAAAACACAAGGTCTCACAATTAAGTTCATGAACTTATCCTAGAAAAAGTGCTACTTACCTCACTGCTAAATATCACTACAGTCATCTTTAAGGTACTTCCCTCTGGAAACTCTGCACTAACACCAGCACCTAGAATACACTTCAGAGCAATTTTGGAACCCTTTTTTGGAATGGCCATCACAGCTGTCATCATATTGCACACATAAACACACAATAATGAATACCTCTCAGTAAGACACCACCACATATTGACACAAACATAACTACAAGACACTGACATACCAAGGTTATGAAACCTTGCCAAGTAGTTTGTACCCTGCTCCAACATAAGTGCATGGTAGCAAATTTGCAAACTTAATTGTCAGACAACAGTTCTGATGGTCATTCCAGAGGAGTTCCAAATTTGCTCCTTGAAGGTTAGACTAGACATTGGCATCCATGAATAGCTTCCCAGGGGAGTACTTTAAAGGTGACCATAGCAATATTCAGCAATGAGGTATGCAGCACTTTTTCTAGAATAAATTAGTGAACTTAACTGTCAGATCCCATATTGAGGAAAACCATGTAATCATTTAGGAAAAAAACACTATCAATCCCCGACTTCATGCTACCCCATAACCAAAATAAATTAAGGAGTAAAAATTTAAATCTTGCGGGGCACAGTGACTCATGCCTGCAATCTTAGCACACTGGGAGGCCAAGGTGGGTGTATTACCTGAGCTCAGGAATTTGAGACTTAACTGAGCCAGAGCAAGACCTCATCTCTATACCCAGGCATTGTGGCAGGTGCCTACAGGCCTAGCTACTTGGGAGGCTAAGGCAAGAGAATCGCTTGAGCTCCAGAATTAGAGGTTGAGCCCAACAGGCTGAAGTTGCTGTGAGCTATGATGACACCACAGCACTCTACCTAGAGTGACAAAGTGAGACTCTGTCTCAAAAAAAAAAAAAAAAATTTAAATCTTAAAAGATAAGCAATTAAGTAGTTGGGCGTTATGGCAGGCACCTGTAGTCCCAGCTACTCAGGAGGCTGAGGCAAGAGAATCGCGTAAGCCCAAAAGCTGAAGGTTGCTGTGAGCTGTGATGCCATAGCACTCTACAGAAGGTGACAAAGACTCTGTCTCTGAAAATAAATAAATAAATAAAGCAATTATAAAAACAAGTAAATCAAAAATGTTTGCAGTAGTGTATAAGATTTACTAAAGTTGACATAAAATATAAAGTAGACTGATATCACTAACTACATAAATCTTTTCTTTTTCTTTTTTTTTTTTTTTTTGAGACAGAGCCTCAAGCTGTTGCCCTGGGTAGGGTGCTGTGGCATCACAGCTCACAGCAACCTCCAGCTCCTGGGCTTAAGCGATTCTCTTGCCTCGGCCTCCCTCACAAGTAGCTGGAACTACAAGCACCCACCACAACACCCGGCTATTTTTTGGTTGTAGTTGTCATTGTTGGCAGGCCCAGGCTGGATTCAAGCCCGCCAGCTCTGGTATATGTGGCTGGTGCCTTAGCCACTTGAGCTACAGGCACCAAGCCAGCTATATAAATATAAATCTTAACAAACTTCCATAAAACATTACCACAATCAAAACTGAAAATGATAAACTAGAGAAAAAACTACACCATTGTATGCTAAGCACTCAAAAAACAAATCAGTAGGAAAAGCCAAACACAATTCAAAAATGGGCAAGGAGATAAACAGAAAACAAAAAAGGCTCAAAATTAATGTACTCAGTTAAGTACCTACCTTAAGAAGCTAGAAAAGGTAAAAACTAAAACCAAAATAGAAAGGAAGAAAAAAAGCAAAGAAGAAAAATTAATAAGGTACTAAATAAGCAAAAGCTAGTGTGGGATGGGAGAAATCAATGAAACGGATAAATCTCTGGCTAAATGATGAAGAAAATGAGAGCGAAATCACAATGCACTGATCCCAAGGTCAAAGAAAACAGCACTACAGATTCCAAGATTAAAGAATAATTAGAATATACTATGACAATCAACAACAGCAACTCAATTTAGGAGCCAATTCCTCAAAAGATGCATGTTAACAAAACTGACAGCAAAGAGAATATGACATCTGAATAGTTCTGCATTTATTAAAGATATTAAGTTCAAAGACACTAAGTGACAATTAAGTCCACCAACTTGCCCCCTGCAGTTATGTTGGTAGCACGGTACAAGCAACTAAGTTTCATAATCTTGGTATATCACTGTCTCATGCCCATGTGTGTGTCAATGTGTGGCGATGTCTTATTGAATACATTTCATTATTGTTGTGTGTTTTTGTGTGCTGCCTGCTAACAGATCTGATGGACATTCCAGAAAAAGAGTTCCAAAACTGCTTTGTAGGGTGGGCTAAGCACTGATATCAGGGCATAGCTTCCCAAGGGGAGTATCACGGAAGTGACCATAGTGATACAACACTGAGGTATGCAGCACTTTTTGTAGAATGAGTTCGAGAACTTATAACTGTCAGACCTCATAAGAAAGGATACAACATAATGACCGAGTGGTGTTTGTCCCAAAAATATAAGATGCATTTAATACTCAAAACAGTCATTGTAGTATACCACATTAACAGGTTAAAGAAGAGGAAAAAAACGATCACTTCAAAACATACAGAAGAAGCATTTGACAAAATTTAGTTCCCATTTATGATAAAAACTCTCAGCAAACTACAAATAGAAGAGAACTTCCTCATCCTGATGACTCCAGCTATGACTGGGAGATTCATCACTATGGTCACCTTCAGGATCAGACAAAAGGCAATAATGACCACCATCAACCTGTCCTACTCATCATTGTGTTCAAAGTCCTAACCAGTGAAATAAAGCATGGGGGAAAAAAGAGAAATCAAACACAAGAGTGTAGAAATAAAACTGTCCTTATTTGCAGATGACATGGATACCTATAATATCCTAAGAAATTAATATGTGATATCAGCAAAGTCACAGGATACAAAGTAAACACACAAAAATTAATTCTATCAATAAATGACATCTGAAAAATATCATTTATACAGTACACACACACACACACATATGCACCCTCATGGAAAACTACTCAGCCATAAAAAAGAATGAAATAATTTCCTAAGCAGGAACTTGGATAAACTAGAGACAACTGTCCTCAGTGAAGTAACTCACAAACAGTAAAACAAATACTGCATGTTCTCAAGAGCTAAACAATGGGTATGCATGGCCATACAGAGCAGAATAACAGACACTGAAAAATCTAAAAGATGGGAGGATGGAAGGGGGTTGAGGGATAAAAAATTACCTATTGGGTAAAATGTACAATATTTGGGTGATGAGTACAGTAAAACCCCAGACCTTGCTGCTACACGATAGATCTGTATTCCTTGTAGCCCTTGGATTTGTAAAAGTTTTTGAAAAGTTTTAAAAAGTATCATATATGACCAGGCACCGTGGCTCATGCCTGTAATCCTAACACTCTGGGAGGCTGAGGTGGGTGGATTGCTTGAGCTCACGAATTCAAGACCAGCAAAAAGAGCAAAACCCCATCTCTACTAAAAAAATAAAACTGAGGCAAGAGGATAGCTTGAGCCTGAGCTGGAGGTTGCTGTGAGCTATAACACATGGCACTCTACCCAGGGCAATAGCTTGAGACTGTGTCTCAAAAAAAAAAAAAAAAGTATCATATATGATATCAAAAATGTAGAATACATATAGTTGTCAAAATGTTTAAGATCCTACAGTGGATACTGTTATGGTATATCCATAAAATTTCTCCCATCTGAGGATCAAAAGACGCAATAGAAAGTTGACCTACATTGACATACAGATTCAATGTAGTGCCAATTAAAATCCCAGCAGTTTCTTTTGTAGAAAATGACTGAGTCTAGTATGTGCAATAAACATAGCAAGGTCCTAGAACAGCCAACACAGTTTTGAAAAAGAAAGTCTGGAGGACTTATTATATACTACCTGATTTCAAGGTTTAAATCATCAAAACAGAAAGCAGCCAAGAAAAATGACATGTGCCTGTAGTCTCAGCTACTAAGGAAGGTGAAGCAGGAAAATCACTTGAGCCCAGGAGTTCAAGGTCAGCCTGGGCAACACAGCAAGACTCCCTCTCAATGAGATTAAAAAAATGGAAAACCAGTACTGAGTAGGTATGGGTGTAAAGACACACATACAAATTAACATAAGGGAAGAGAATCCAAAACTAGACCCACTTGTATATGGTCAACTGCTTTTCAACAAGACGCTGAGACAGAATGGGTAAGAATAGTCTTTTCAACAAATAGTACTCACACAACTCAATATTCATGAGAAAAAAATCTTCAACCATTACTTTACAACACAAAAAATTTTACTCAAAAAGGATGACATGATAAAATATAAAGGCTAAAGCGTATAAAATTTTTAAAAGAAAGCAGAAAAAACACACATATAATCTCAACACTCTAGGAGGCCAAGATGGATCACTTGAGGTCAAGTTCAATCGTTCAAGACTAACCGGAACAGTGAAACCCAGTCTCTAACAAAAATAGAAAAAAATTAGCCAGTGGTGGTGGCACAGGCCCATAGTCCCAGCTACTCAGGAGGCTGAGGAAAGGGGATCACTTGAGCCCAGGAGTTTGAGATTGCCATAAGTTATGGTGAGCCCACTGCACTGTAGATGGGGTGACAGAGCAAGATTCTGGTCTCACAAAAACAAGAAAAGAATGGACAGAAAAAAACTCTTCTAAACATGACAGAGGTGAAGATTAGATAAAACACACATAGCAAAAAGCCCTTTAATACACTAATAAATTAACCTTCAACCAAATTAACTTCTTCCCAATGAAACAATATTATGGAGACTAAAATATAGGCATACCTTGGAAATGTGGCAGGTTTGGTTCTAGACCACAAGAAAGCAAATATCACAAATAAAATGAGTCACACAAATTCCTTGATTTCCCAGTACAAAGTTATGTTTATACTACACTGTAGTCACATGTGCAACAGCATTACATCAAAGAAAGCAATCTATATACCTCAGTGAAAAAATAACTTTATTGGGTGGCGCCTGTGGCTCAGTGAGTAGGGCGCTGGCCCCACATACTGAGGGTGGCGGGTTCAAACCCGGCCCCAGCCGAACTGCAACCAAAAAATAGCCAGGTGTTGTGGTGGGTGCCTGTAGTCCCAGCTACTCAGAAGGCTGAGGTAAGACAATCACCTAAGCCCAGGAGTTGGAGGTTGTTGTGAGCTGTGTGACGCCACGGCACTAACAATAACTTTATTGTTCAAAGAAACTAATGATAGATCCTCTGAGCCTTCAGCAATTTGTCATCTTTCCTCGATGTTGGTGGCTGCTGACTGATCAGGGTGGCAGTTGCTGATGGTTAGTGTAGCTATGTCAATTTCTTGAAATAAGACAACAATGAAATTTGCCAAATTGTTTGACTCTTCCTTTTATAAGAGATTTATCTGTAGCACACAATGCTGTTTGACAGCATTTTACTCACAGTAGAACTTCTTTCAAAATTGGAGTCAATCCTCTCAAATCTGCCACCTGCTGCTTTATCAACTAAGTTTATGTAATATTCTAATTCCTTTGTTGTCATTTCAACAATGCTCACAGCACCTTCAACAGGAGTACAGTCCATCTCAAACCACTTTTTTGCTCATCTATAAGCAGCAACTCCTCATCTGTTCAAGTTTGATCATGAGACTGCACCATTTCAGTCCTATGTTCAGGCTCCACTTCTAATTCTAGTCCTGGTATATCTGCAGATGCTTCAAGTCTTGATCCTCTCGAAGTCATCCACAAGGATTGGCATCAGTTTCTTCCAACTTCTGTTGATAATTTTGACCTTCTTCTATGAATGTTCTCAATGGCATCTAGAATGGCCAATTGTTTCTGGTGAATCTTAGTTTACTTTGTCCAATTCATTGATGAAACACTACCTAGGGCAGCTATAACCTGACAAAATGCATCACTGAAATAAAATGACTTGGAAATTGAAATTACTCCTTGATCTATAGGCTACGGAATGGATGCTGTGTCAGCAGGCATGAAAACAACATTTATCTTGCTTATCTCTATGCCAGGTCTTGGGTGACCAGGTATGTTGTCCACAAATAGTAACATTTTGAAAGGAATCTTTTTTCCTAAACAATGAATGGACTTAAACATTCAGTGAACCATGCTGTAAAGAGATGTGCTGTCATCTAGGCTTCTTATTCCATTTATAGAGTACAGGTAGAGTATCTATAGCATAATTCTTAAGGGCCCTAGGATTTTCAGAATGGTTAAGTGAGTACCAAGTTCAACTTAAAGTCACTAGTTCTAAGAGAGCCAGCCTGTCCTTTGAAGCCAGCCACTGACTTCTCTCTAGCTATGAAAGACCTAGTTGGCAAGTTCTTCCCATAAATGGCTTTTGTCTGCATTACAAATAAGTAGAGCCACCTTCATCAATGATCTTAGCTAGAGTTTCTACATAACTGACTATAGTTTCTATTAGGCGTCCTCAAACTACGGCCCGCAGGCCACATGCAGCCTGCCTAGGATATTTATCTGGCCCGCCAGGTATTTTTGCCACCGCTGCTGCCTGTCCTGCTTAGCAGCCAACTCGTCCCAGGGCCCTCAGTCTGGCCCTCCAAAGATCTGAGGGACAGCGAACTGGCCCCTCCCCTGTTTGATCAACACTTGCTGCTTCACCCTGCACTTTCATGTTTTGGAGATGGCTTTTTTCCTTAAAATTGAACAACCAGCCTTCCTCACCTCCTCACTTCTCTCAGCCTTAACAAAATGGAAGGACATTAGTTAGGGGCTTGCTCTGGATTGGAATAGACTTTGACTGAAGGGAATGCTCTATCTGGTTAGATCTGTCCAAGCAACTCAAACTCCCTCCCTATCAACAATAAGACTGTTTTGCTTCATCATTGGAATAGAACTTTTAATTTCAAAAACTTTTTCTTTACCCTCACAACTTGGCTAACTGATTAACATAACTGTTCTAGCCTTTGGCCTATCTCAGCTTTCAACATGCCTTCCTCACTAATAAGCTTAATCATTTCTGACTTTTGACTGAAATTGAGAAATATGCAAATCCTTTCACTTAACATTAGACATCACTGCAGAGGTATTAACTGGCCTAATTCCAACACTGTCTTGTCTCAGGAAATACGAAGGCCCGATGAGAGAGAAAGAATAAGAGAACAGGCAGTAAATGGAGCAGTCAGAACACATGAACATTTATTTAGTTGGTCATCGTATATGGAGACAATTCACAGTGCCCCCAAACCATTTCAAGAGTAACATCACAAGTCTCTGATCACAGATCACCACAGCAGACATAATAAAAAGGTCTGAAATATTTGAAGAATTACCAAAATGTCACAAAGAGATGTGACATAGCCACATGCTGTTGGAGAATGGCACCAATAGACTTTTTCACAGCAGGGTTGCCACTAGCACTCAATGTGTAAAAACCGCAGAATCTGTGAAGCACAATAAGGCAGTACCCAATAAAACGAGGTGTGCCTACATAGCTAGCTCATAGCTCAATCATAATTAAGAGTACAAAAGGATTTATATGGTGGCTCACCCATATAATTTCAGCACTTTGGGAGGCCAAGGCAAGAGATCACTTGAAGCCAGGAGTTCCAGAACAACCTGGGCAACGTAGCAAGATTCCATCCCTATAAAAAAATTTGAAGCAGCACCTGTGGCTCAGTGAGTAGGGCACTGGCCCCATATACCAAGGGTGGCAGATTCAAACCCGGCCCCGGCCAAACTGCAACAAAAAATAGCCAGGCATTGTGGCAGGTGCCTGTAGTCCCAGCTACTCAGGAGACTGAGGCAAGAGAATCACCTAAGCCCATAGCTGGAAGTTGCTATGAGCTCTGTCTACCGAGGGTGACAAAGTGAGATTCTGTCTCTAAAAAAAAAATTTGCTGGGCATGGGTCCCAGAGAAATACACCAAGGCAGGCACGTTTGAACCTGGCCTGGACCACTAAATAACAATGACAACTGCAACAACAACAAAAATAGGCTCAGCGCCCATAGCTTAGTGAGTAGGGCACCAGCCACATACACCGAGGCTGGCAGTTCAAGCCCCACCCAGGCCACCTAAACAACAATGACAACTGCAACCAAAAATAGCCAGGTGTTGGCTTGGCGCCTGTGGCTCAAGCGGCTAAGGCGCCAGCCACGTACACCTAAGGTGGCAGGTTCGAATCCCCAGCCCGGGCCCGCCAAACAACAATGATGGCTGCAACCAAAAAATGGCCAGGCATTGTGGCGGGCACCTGTAGTCCCAGCTACTTGGGAGCCTGAGGCAGGAGACTGGCTTGAGCCCAGGAGCTGGAGGTTGCTATGAGCTGTGATGCCATGGCACTCTACACAGGGGGATAGCTTGAGGCTCCGTCTCAAAAAAAAAAAAATAGCCAAAAATAGCCAGGTGTTGTGGCAGGTGCCTGTAGTCTCATGCCACGGCACTCTACCAACAGTAGTGAGACTATCTCAAAAAAAAAAAAAAAAAAAAACAGCCAGGAATTGTAGCAGGTGTCTGTAATCCTAGCTACTTGGGAGGCTGAGGCAAGAGAATCACTTAAGCCCTAGAGTTTGAGGTTGCTGTGAGCTGTAATGCCATGGCACTCTATGGAGGGTGACATAGACTCTAAATCAAAAAAAAAAAAATTTGCTGGGCATGGTGGTGCATGCCTGTAGTCTCAGTTTCTCAGGAGGCTGAGATGAAAAGATTGCTTGAGCCCAGCAATTCAAGGATTCGAATCACAGTGAGCTATGATCAGGCTACCACATTGTAGTCTGGGCAAGAGAATGAGACTTTGTCTCCAAAAAGAAATAGAAATAAAATATAAAACAAAAAAAAAAACTTAAAAAACTAACCACATTACAAAAAAAAAAAGTGAAAAAAAAGTGATCATTTTAACAAGCAGAAACTGAAAAAAAAAAAAAGCACGTAAAAATTCAACCTTTCATAATTTTAAGGCGCTTAGTGAACTAGGAAAAGATGTCACATAAGAAAAAAAAACTTAGAAGTCATTTGTTTGCCAATTATACTTCACTAAAGCTTAAGAAAACTAGAAGTAATAAAAATTGAAAAGGGAGACAGTGGCTCACACCTGTAATCCTAACATTTTAAGACCGAGGCAGGAGAATCCCTTGAGCACAGGAGTTCAAGACCAGTCTGAACGAGAGCAAGACCCCATATCTACTAACAATAGTAAGATTAGCTGGGCATTGTGGCAGGCATCTGTAGTCTCAGATACTTGGGAGCCTGAGGCAGGAGGATCACTTAAACAAAGGAGTTTGAAGTTGCTGTGAGTTAGGCTGACACCATGGCACTTTAGCCTAGGGTGTTGGAGCGAGACTGTCTCAAAAATATAAGTTGCAAAAGGAGAATTAAAGGCTTGGTGCCTGTAGTTCAAGCGGCTAAGACGCTAGCCACATACACCAGAGCTGGAGGGTTCGAATCCAGCCTGGGCCTGCCAAACAGCAATGACAACTACAACCAAAAAATAGTCAGGCGTTGTTGCGGGTGCCTGTAGTCTGAGCTACTTGGGAGGCTGAGGCAAGAGAATCGCTCAAGCCTAGAAGTTGGAAGTTCCTGTGAGCTGTGATGCCACTGCACTCTACCCAGGGGCGATGGCTTGAGATGCTGTCTCAAAAAAAAAAAAAAAAGGAGAAGTAAAATTGTTATTTGCAGATAATATGCTTATGCACACAGAAAACCCACTGGAACCTAATGAAAACAACTACTAGAACCAGTAAGTGAATTAATTTCAAAGTCACAGGATAAAAAATAAAGTTAGAAAAAAAAATCAATGGCATATTCACATTCTAGCCATAAATACTAGAAAACAAATTTTTTTAAAAATGCTTTCAAAAGCAAAGAAACTAAGTGCCAAGAATCTAACAAAAAATATATAAGACTCTATACTGAAAAACTACAACTCTGCTAAGAGAAAATAAAGAACTAAATAAGGAAGTACACCATGTTCCAGGATTCTAGTGCTCAATATTGATAAGCTGCTCATTCTCCCAAATGACCTACAGATTCAATATAATCTCAAACAAAATCCACTAAGAGTCAATTTGTAGAAATTGACAGGCTTATTCTAAAATTGTAAGCTAAAATATTCTTTAAGCAGAAGACAATGTTCGAGAATTTATACTACCTTATTTCAATACTTATTATAAAGCTTTAGTAATCAAGACCATGTGGCACTAGCAAAACTTTAATCAATTAGATCACAGACCTACAACTGATTTTCAAAAAAGACCCCGCACAAGTCAATGAACAAAGAAAAGCATTTTTAGTCTTTTCTGCCAGGCACTGAACTGTGGTCTCTCCACCACTGTTAGACTTCCAGGAGGTACCAGGTTTCTCTGCCACAGCCTTTGTTACCCTGGACCTGTGAGCACTGGAAAATCCATACGAAGAACAACAAGACACCATGGAAGCTGGGCAATGGGACCCTTAACTGGCCATAGAATTCTCTCTGGAGGAGTGGGTATGCCTGGATCCTGCTCAACAGAATTTGTACAGGTATGTGATGTTAGAGAACTATAGACATCTGGTCTCCCTGGGTCTCGCTGCCTCTAAGCCAGACATGATCTCCTGTTTGGGGCAAATGCAGAGCCATGGATGTAAAAAGGCATGAGACTATAGTCAAACACCCAGTTTCCTGGTAATCTCAGCAGCCCCTTCCTCTCCCTGAACCACTGCCTCCTTCAGGACATCCCCATTCTTTGGGGCTCTCTCCAAGCTCATAGGACAGCCACTCCTCAACTCAAAGCTTCTCCCCAAATAGCCAGTGGGAGTGAAGCAGTACTCTGAACCCCATAAATGCATCAATGTACAAAGTTATGATTTAATAAAAAATAATTTTAAACAATTTCATGAACTTAAAGTGTAAATCACAAAGTACCTTTGTTTTACTCATTTGTAAAATGAGGTTAGAACAGATGGGAACTATGAAAAATTCTCTTCCAAATTCAGTGTTATGTGACTGGCTAACTCTTCTGAATCTTTAAGTTAGGATATGGGGATAGCACTAGGATCTGAAGTCAAAGGTAATGCAGGTGTAAGAGAGAGCAGGTGAGGGAATACTAACACTGCCATCTGAGTTCAGAAACCTGGCACATGAGGAAGTTCTTATATATACACAGCAGAATCATCTAGAGGAACTTTTAAACTTCACCAATGGACACCAAGTTGGTTAAGTCTGAGCTGCAGCCCAAGCACGCTGTGTGCATGTGTATGTGTCTGTGTGTGTACAAGCATGTACATACTTTTAGTATTCTTTCATTGGAATATGAAAATAAATATATAAGCTAAAGATATATTTCATATATCATCTATGTGTGTATACAGTATCACTTAACAACAATAAATACCCCCTTTTCTCAAAAAGAACCAGACACTTTAGCCTGGTTCTAGGCTTTTCTCATTGTGTACATATCTTTAAAAAACAATATTCTTTTCATCATTCTCTTATGTTACCTACATTTTAATTTTACTGTAAAAGTAACTCATGCTCACATCCTGTGCTGTTTGTAAAAATTTCAGTATAAAGTATAAAAATCAAATTAAAAAAAAAAAAACAACAAGAACAAAAATAAGTAGCCAGTGGGCACCTCAGAAAAGCAATCGATTTATGAGGCAATATTGCAATTTTTTGCCAGGTATTGTTGCCAGGAGATACAGCTTTTGTTCTTGGCAGCTGCTTGGGCAATGAAGGTGGAATAGGAAATAACTTCATACTTTGATGTGCTATCACTTGTCTTCAGGGCTCTAGAAATCTGGTCCTTTTGCTGGGCCCTGGGAATCACTCAGACACCAGGACTGGCCATCATGCAATACATTTTCTATGAAAATTTTACTGCCGGCTTAGCGCCTATGGCTCAATCGGCTAAGGCGCCAGCCACGTACACCTAAGGTGGCAGGTTTGAATCCCCAGCCTGGGCCCGCCAAACAACAATGATGGCTGCAACCAAAAAATGGCCGGGCGTTGTGGAGGGCGCCTGTGGTCCCGGCTACTTGGGAGGCTGAGGCAGGAGACTCGCTTGAGCCCAGGCGTTGGAGGTTGCTATGAGCTGTGATGCCATGGCACTCTACCCAGGGGGATAGCTTGAGGCTCTGTCTCAAAAAAAAAAAAAA
>CAUYQV010064200.1:0-13662 GCA_963574575.1 Galagoides demidoff
CTTAGCAGTTATAGCCCAAGAATATGGGGAAAGGGGAGAGGGAAAGGAGAGGAGGGGAGGAGGGAGGATGGGTGGAGGGAGGGTGGGATCATGCCTATGGTTCATCTTATAAGGGTACATGTGAATCTTTCTAAATGTAGAATATAAATGTCTTAACACAATAACTAAGAAAATGACATGAAGGCTATGTTAACCAGTTTGATGAAAATATTTCACATTGTATATAAAAACAGCACACTGTACCCATGACTGTATTAATGTACACAGCTATGATTTAATTAAAAAAAAAACTTAGCAAAAAAAAAAAAAGAAGAAGAATCTTGACTCTGACACATAAAAGAAGCAAAACATGAATAGCAAAAGTCCATTTAAAATTCTAACTTTGGCGCAGCGCCTATAGCTCACTGGTTGGGGTGCCAGCCACATACAATGAGGCTGGTGGGTTCAAACCCAACCCGGGTCAGCTAAAGCACAGTTATAACTGCAACAAAAAAATAGCTGGGTGTTGTGGCGGGTGCCTGTAGTCCTAGCTACTTGGAAGGCTGACGCAAGAGAATTGCTTAAGTCCAGGAGTTTGAGGTTGCTTTGAGCTGTGACACCATGGCGCTCTACCCAGGGCAATAGCTTGAGACTCTGTCTCAAGAAAAAAATATCTAACTTTGGCTAGGTGCAGTGATTCACACCTGTACTCCCAGTAATTTGGAAAGCTGAGGCTGGAGTATCACTTGAGATCAGCAGTTTCAGACCAACCTTAGCAATGTAGTGAGACCCTGTCTCTATTCAACAAATAAATAAATAAATAAGCTGGGCATGCTGGTCAGTGTCTGTAGTCCTAGCTACTTGGGAAACTGGAGAGGGAGAATCACTGGAGCCCAACCAAACTCCTTTGGAGTGGGAGATTGTAGGAAGCTATGATGACAAAACTACAATTTAGCCTGGGCAACAAAGTGAGGCCATGTTTCAAAAAAAAAAAAAAAAGTCCTAACTTTATTAATGAATGGAACTGACATTACATCTGTGCTTATTGCTGGGTAATCTGCCCTGAGGGTAAACAAAGGAAGGAATTCTTAAAATGCCCATCTTGTAAATTGCACCATTAATCAGTCAACTCTATTTACTCAAAATAAAGGTCTTGAATATGCCCAGCAAAAAATAAAAATAAAATGAAATAGGAGAGGGTTCAAGATGCATTTGGAGCCATTAGTCTTTCTTTGAGGGCTGAGGAGAAACTGCTGATGTGCTCAATCTTTATTCCTGCAAAACAAAAGAAAGGCAAGGAAGCAGTTACTTAAGGGAATGGGGAGTAGAGTTCAAGATCTTCTGAAACTTATTTCAAGGGAAGCAATTTTAGTCAGTACATTTCCTCATACTTTAATGTGGTACTGGTACTCAGAGCTTCAAAAGTTGAACCCGAACTCAGTTGCCACAGTTTACAAGATCAGAGACAAATGACTTTAGATACCTTTTCTATCAGAAGTTAACAAATTCATACCTTCTCTGATAACATGAAAATAGGTGCTATTCAAAGTGTTGCTTTGAGACAATCAAGGATGGTGTTAGAAATTGCAGGGCTCAATTGCTGGTAGAACCATTGCATCCAGTTTTAGAGTGTTCCATGCACAAGTAATGACTGAGATGGAAACAGGGTACTTTCCTCTGCAGTACCCATTGTCCTAAGTAAAATTCTATGTTATGGAGGTTGAAGTGCAGACTTCACAGGTAGGGTCTGATTCCCCAGAATACCTCAGGAACACTTCCTGGTGACAGTCAAAGACCTGTAGGGATGGATTTTATGTCTTCTGGAGGGCCTCCCTTTTGTCTATAGGATGGTCCTAAACCTCAGCAGGCCTCAGGCCTCCCTACATATTCCATTCCAGCTGTTCTGAGCAATTCAGCGCTCACAACTCCAGAGCTTGTGTCTCCGTGGCCTGACACATGCCACTTTCTCCCTGCTTGTTGCTGGTACAAGCTGATGCTTTCCAACACTCACGTGCCTCTTCCACTATGAAGAGGGAAGCCTCTTCTGGCTTCGGCCAGTCTCAGTCTTTTGGCCTTCCATGGGCTTTGCACACACTTTATGATAGCATTCTCCACCTGGTTTTAAAAATGATTCTTTCACATTTCCCACTCCAGATCTGGAGCTGTTTACCTAGCACCTAGCTGGTCTCCGTGAGTGATTACTGGCCTGAAATGGACTTAATGGGAGCTGGCATCATTCCACTTTTCCTGATCTGCTTTATGTAATTTGTCTGTGGTGAATCTGGTTTTACCTTATCTGTCTCATAGAGCTGTTTAGATGATACCTGCAAGTATAGATAAAAGGCTATTTGTTAATAGCCTGTGATTTTGCTATTTTGTGAGTAAATTATCAATCAGGAAATTGGCGCTCTTCTCTGCTGAAGGCTTGGGGAGGATTCAAGGAATTCATCAGCATGTATTATATGATGATTTTGCTCGGAAAAGTCAGACCTAAAAAAACTTAGGTCTTCCAAGGGAGTTTAATCTTATCGGGAGATAATATGAACTAAGTGTTAAACTGTGGGCGATGGGGTTACCTTGAAATGTAGCACCTTGGCATACTGCTTTTTAAAGCAAGTCATAGGCCCCTCAAGGGAGAGGTCCCTTCCTCTCCCTTGAGGAAAGGAGCATCTTTTTTTGTTTTTTAAATTTCAGATTAATATGAGGGTAAAAACTTTTAGGTCACAATGTTTGTGTTGTTAGGCTAGGTTCCTGTTATTGCAGAGCGTGGTGGCTCATACCTGTAATCCTTGCACTCTGGGAGGCCATGGTGGGTGGATCATCTGAGCTCAGGAGTTCAAGACCAGCCTGAGCAAGAGTGAGACCCCCATCTCTAAAAATAGCTGGGCGTTGTGGCAGGTACCTGTAGTCTCAGCTACTTGGAAAGCTGAGGCAGGAGGATCTTTCGAGCCCAAGAGTTTGAGGTTGTTGTGAGATATGACACCATGGTACTCTACTGAGGGTAACACAGTGAGACTCTGTCTCAAAAAAGAAAGTTCCTGTCGTTGTTGTGTCCTCTACCTAAAAGGTGTGCTATCTACCCTTACATTATGCCCATTCAGTGGGAGCACACCCATCCCCCTCCCATCTCCTCTTTCCTTACTGTCAACTTGAACTAAATTGAATTTTCCTCTTATCCAGTTTAATATAAAAGATGTAAAGTCCCCATTTTTTTTTTTTTTTGAGACAGAGCCTCAAGCTGAGCCCCTGGGTAGAGTGCCATGGCTTTACTGCTCACAGCAACCTCCAACTCCTGGGCTCAAGCGAGTCTCTTACCTCAGCCTCCCAAGTAGGTGGGACCACAGGCGCCCACCACAACGCCCGGTTATTTTTTTTTTTTTTTTGTTGCAGCCATCATTGTTGTTTGGCAGGCCCAGGCTGGATTCAAACCCTCCACCTTAGGTGTATGTGGCTGGCGCCCTAGCCGCCTGAGCCACAGGCGCCGAGCCAGTCCCCATATTTTTAATGGCTGAATAGTATTCCATGGAATACAAATGCCACAATTCATTAATCCATTCATTGGTTGATGGATACTTGGATTGTTTCCATATCTGGGTGATTGTAAATTGGGCTGTGATAAGTAATCTAGTGCAAATGTCCTTATGATAAAATGATATTTTTTCTTCTGGGTAGATGCCTAGTAATGGGATTGCAGGACTAAATGGAAGTTTTATTTTGAGTTCTTTGAGGATTCTGGAATAGAGCATCTTTATCTTGTGAGATGAAGGGACACTGAAGGGCATTTGAAATGCCCTGTGTACATAGGAGGCTCTCAGCAAAGACTGGCTCACTGATACCTGTGTGAAGCAGGAAGAAGAATGCTGGTAAAGAAGGTTATTTATTTCTACTTTGAAATGGCTCCACCCCTTTGGATGGTTAGCGTTTCTGTTTTCTACAAAGAGAATGCATGGTTCTACCAATTTTGGAGCTCATAGAAAATCTTCAGAAAAATTTCAGAGAATTTCTCTAGTGTCTATCAAAGTCAGCTATCTTGGGGAGGCACTTCTCACTTCTTTGAAGGAGGCTATTGTTAAATTTTTATAGAATTACTTCTCTGAAGAGTGCGAAGTACTGAACTAGATGTACTAAGAACATGATTTTATTAATTTTTTTATCTGTATTTCTTGTGAAACAGATGAAGGAAGAATCCTTTGCATACCTTTTACTATTTAGGGTCAGGATCACATTTCCCCAAAGGCCTTTACTCCCCCCTTATGAGGCCCAAGGTCTTACTGGTTCATGAGGAGAATTTTGCAAAGTATGTCCTAGGATGAAATATCAAAGGGGTTGGGATTAGAAAGGCTGCAGAGAGATTAAAGTTTCAAGTATTCAAAAGCTGTTGTTTATCAGGAAGTGGACAAGCCTGATGACTTTGGAACTCAGAGCACTAATGAGAAAGCATCACTTTATTTTTGTATTTGACATTTATTAGACTCCCTTTATGTATTAGGTTCTGTGCAGTAGGCAGAAGAGATACAAAAGAAAAAACAGTAGAAACTGCCCCATCCCTCTCTGCAGTCCAGTGGGGTAGACAGAAATAGAGACAATTTTTTGGATGCTTTGGACAGCCATAATCTAACTTGGAAACCTCATGTGGGAAACAAATGCGTGAAGGTTATTTGACGTATAAGGTGCACAGAACAAAGTGCTTACAGCCACCAAGTAGAAAAATGTCCCACACAGCTGCTTCAGAAGGTGCTCCTACAAACAAGTTAAGGGGAATTCTGGGAAGCAATTGTAGTCTTGCCCTTATGGGCAAAGTTTGGCATGACTCAAGTTCAAGGTCTATATAGAGACCACGGTCTCTTGTCTGCCCTACCTCCTCACCACAGCCTCTCACGCCTGGAGGAGCATGTTTAAGTGGGTGGCAAGGTCCAGGAACATTCATTGTGTCAGGGTTTCATGGCTGGAGCTTTTCTCCAAATACAAAGGGGCTGACCTGCTCTTGCTCCCAGGGTGGGGCCTCCTCGGTTCCTTCTAACTCAGGATATTCAATCATAGTTTCTCTGTTCTACTTTGCAAGGCCAAAGTAGAGTCCACTTTAGCCTGGAGGTTAAAATGGACCTGGAGGTGCTGCTTTTGAGCTGGGGAGACTTTGGGTGGCTTGGTCAGCTTTGTCTTAGGGCTTTAGGATAAATCCTCTCTCTCCCCTCGGTTCCTAAACAAGCATCTCCTTGAGTTTATCGTAAGAGTGAAATGATCTAGAAAGCTGACATGAAGATAAGGAAAGAGGCCCAGAGGCTGTGAAGATTCCTGTGGGCCTAGGTGGGCCTAAACCCTTGGTCTGCAAGTTCTTCCACTGTGCACAGGTTCACCTAGCTCAGCAGGAGGCTCTGTTGAGCTTTGGTACAAAAGTCACAAGAGAAGGCCACAAGAATAATAAGTTCCAACCAAAAATCCAGCCATTACACTTAACAAGTTTGAACAACAAGATGAAGAAGAGGGTGGGACCGTGCCCTCAACCTGTTGCAGTTGAACAATTTAGGGTTGGTTGCCATAATTATTACTCTAGAAAAATTTCATAATGGAAAAATAATCAAAAGGACTCATTTTGGAATAAGTACAGTAGAACCTCCATAGTTGACTACCTCCTTAAGTTGACCTAATTTGCACAGACCAGACATGCACCATATGTTAGTACAGTAGGCCTAGTTCTTTATGTTGATCATCTCTGAATGTTGATCAGTTTGTCATAGTCCCTTGGGTTTTAACTTACAGAGGTTCCACTGTAGTTCACATTCGTCTCTTGAGTCAGTTGAGTCAGTTTATAACAACTCCAAGTAGATCTGCTGGCTCCACAAGCCCCTGCTCTCAGATGCAGAAGAGTGTCTTTCTGACTCAGGAAACACCCAGACTGCCTATGGCACACAACTCTCAACTCCCAGAGCAGAGACTACCATAGGCCATTTTCTCCTTCTGGACACCCTTACAGCTCCTATTCCCCCAATTTTTACCCTTTTGCCTCACAACAGCTCTCTTATAATTTCATCCCTGCCTTTCTATAGCTCCCCTAATCAATTTAGCACCCTCTTGGGGTAGTAATGCAAAGGGACCCTTTTCTGAGTGAATGCCATGTCCACATTGGTGTATCTGAAAGCTGGCTTCACATCAGAAACAAGTGGTCTTTAGAAAATTACTGATGACTGAGGCCCATCCCAGACAAGTAGCATTAGCATCTCTGAGGGTGGAGTCCAGTGATTCCTATGCACAGTGAGGGTTGAGAACTATTGCTTTTAATCATCTCTCCAACCCTAAGTGATTAAAGACTCCTGGAAGCTATTCTGGGGGTATGATGGTATCTGATACTCCCTCAACTCTCCCTATGAAACTTGTTCCCTGGTGGAGGATGCTTGATCCTCATGACTGACTCTGTGACTTCTGTGATGGCTTTTTGTGCCTGGGTGGCCCCTGTGGGTCCTCTCATCTCACACTTTGTCATCTGAGAGAAAGTCGGTGCACTTTCCACCTCTTCCAGGATAAGAGAGCATTGCCAGGACCCTGCCCTGCTGGCTTCAGAAGCAGATGACTGTTGCAGCCCGTTTGAGAGAGAGTCAAGAAAAAAAGGACAAACTTGTGAAGTGTGTTTAGATGCTTCTAGATGCACTGGCAAAATGTTTGAGTCTGAGGATAGAAGATTTGAGCTGGGCCTGAAGGAGTCTGGATAGTAAGTCTCTATTGACTGTGTCAGAGAACAAACAATGCAAAGGTTTTGCCTGGGTAGGGAGGAAGTTCACTGATGCTCAGTCAGATTAGCCAGGCTGTCAGCTGCTCAGAAAACTCAGCCAGACCATGGAAATCTGTCCAGGGATGCTGGGCTAGCCCTCTACTATGATTTTGGAGCAGCCATTATGTTTATTTTTATTGTGAATGAGGTTTGTTCCTCCAAGAAAGAGCATCATCCTAAGTATATGTGGAGTCATGGAAGAGACACAACACTGAAGAAATGGCCTGGAGCTTGACCTTGGCTGAGGTTGAGGACTTGCTGCCCAGAGGCAGAGTTTCCTCCTCTGTCAGCTGGGTTGTGGTTAAGCTGAGATGTGGGATGAAATAAATGCCGTCCCCAGAAGGTGGCAGCACGCACCCAAAGCCACAGCAACCAGTTGTCGTATAACTGAGATCCCAGGAGGAAAGAAGCCTGGGCATTCTCCTGACTGAAGTTTCCTCTCTTCTTGAGCAGATGTTGGTGTTCCAGCCAGGACTCTGGAGCGTGGACTAGGGCATGGATATTGTTCCTTCAGCTTTACCCACCCCTTCTCCAACTTTGGCCCTCTCTTGACTTTTAGCTTGGGTCTCTGTACACTAAGCCTGGGGAATAAGATTGGATATTCTTTACAGTCTCTTATGTAATCTAATTCTCACTTGAGAAGAGAGGAGTGTGAAAGATGCTTTCTTCTTTGCTTGAGTGCTTTAGAGTTTAAGCAGTTATTGTTGTTGGACTGTCTAGAATCAGGAATGATAGGCATCATTTATCTAAAATAAAATGATAGATAAAAGCTGGACCAATAAATGTGTCCCAAGACAAGTGTGAGACAAAGAACAAGAGACAGACATGTGCCTCCCTCAGCCCGCCATCAACAGTGGGAGCTGTATTTCTTGACACAAGATCTGATGGTCTGATAGTTGAGACTTTTGGACTGAATCAAACATTCAAAGTGTGAAGAACTGAATAGAACAAAGTTCCTCCAATAATCACTGGTGAGAATTGCCTGCCAGCCACAAGGAAACAAACATATTAATGTTATAAGTCAACCAGAGAGGAGACTGTGAATGTTGAAGTTTTCTTGGGATAACCCACGTTTTGGGAATCCAGTGGCTCTTAGCCCTTTACTCATTTGAATCACTTGTGGCACCTTTAAAAATACAGATGCAGATACCCAGGCCTCACCCTAGACCAATAAATCAGAATCTCTGCAGCTATGAACCCCCCTTGCTATTTTTCCAAAGCCGAATCCAGGTGATTCTATGGTACAGGCAGGCTAAGAACCATTGCTTTAACCTCTTTTTGGGAGAGCCAGTCTTTGCAAACTTTTGTCAATATCCTCCTCCTTGCCAAGGAAAGGGATATATCTGGGCTACAAGTCTTGATTATTAAGGGCCCATGTGTAGCAGCTTCTGCTGGGTAAGTGAATGTGATGTGGCTGGTCCATAGCAAAGGGACAGGGTTATTTTAGCTGCTCTTCTGTGTTGACTGACTTTGACTTTTTCCCTGTACATTAGATAATAGCATGGAATGCAAAGGAACTATATTTATGGGCTAGACCTGGTTCTGGGAACTTGGCACAAAATATCTCTTTTAATCTTTACAAATGGGTGTTTTTGTCCCCAATTTACAGAAAAGGAAACCAAGGCTCAGTAGATTTAAGCAGCTTGTTCAAGGGCTGGACATGGGCTATAGTTGGGATTTGAAACTAGGACTGTCTGACTCCAAAACCGAGTCTCAGAGCATGTGAACTATGCTTAGGTGAAATTCAGCACCCAAAACATGTAAATAGCACTGGGGAAAGTTCAAGAGGAGTTGACTTTGCAGGTCTCTGCTCCCAACAGCTGTGTTGGGAATGTGCTAGAATCAACTGCATAATCGGCGTTGACCCACCCAAGCCTATTCCATCTTGCTGGAGTCAGGAGTCAGCAACAGGGCACCACAGAGGGTCTGTGTGCCTTGGCTTTGTTGAAGGTCCTGTCTGATGCACCCAAGGCACTGGCATGAGGGAAAACTGAGAGCAGGAGAAATAAATAAGACTAGAGAATAGAAGGAATCTCTTCATTGATCATTGCAAAATCTGTCACTGACATAATAAAAGAAGCAGTCCTGACTCAAGTTCAGCATATTTCTTGTTTTTACTAATGTTCCTGAAGTCGAGGAACCGCAAATCTTGGAGGAACTTGTAGGGAAGGAAAACATCTTCCAACTATCTTAGATTCATTGACTGGGACCTTGCAATTTAGACTGACAGACCAAAGACAGATTAATGAGAGAAAACCAGAAGTTTGTTAACGTTTGCATCTTGCATACATTGCACTCAGAGATAAGTTAACTCAAAGGGGTGGTGGGAACTTAGGCTTATAAACCATCTTAACAGGAGAAGAATAGCTTTTTAGAGAAGTGACAAGACAAAGGAAAAGGACTAAGCTTCTAGGAGAAGCAAGTTACAGGAAGGTAAATATCTAGTGGAAACTAATGGAAAGTAAGGAGTAGTTAGTAAGGTTTATGTAGACTCCTCTGGTCTAAGGGCCTAGGGTTGTCTCTCATAATCAACTTTTTCCTTCTGTGACTCCTTTATAAATTTATGTTCTGCTTTTAGACAAATGGGGGAGGGCAGAGAGCTTTTCTTATATCTACTTCTTCTTAATTGCCTTCAGCACAAAATAATCCTTATGTCAAAGTGGCATCTTTGGTGGTTGCATATTTTGCTTCCCTTTAAACTCATGCTGGAGCAAACTTCTGCTAGATGAACATCTCTGCAAGGGCTGAGTTCTAAGTGGGAGCTGGATCTCAGGTGAGGATACTCTATCTGTTCTGGTATTTAACATTGGTGGAGATGGGGCGATCCCTAGTGGAACCAGCCATAACTTACTTATCACACTAGTGCTTTATCAGATCTGAGTATAAATCTGTCCTGCTTTAAATGCCCCATGATGTCTTTGGAAGTATGCACCCAGACCATTTCCAATCTCTTAAGAAAATACCCTGTGTAGTTACAACCTGGGGATAAAAACAGACACACCTGTATATAACCACCACCATGTTATTCATAGAATGTTAGGTGGATTTCCGCCCACTTATTGTAATGCTAGTGCTCTAGCCCCAAGATTTTATTCCAGACACCTGAAACAGTAAATGATGTGAGTCAGGATTCCCTGAAATTCTGGATATTCTATTTTTTTCTGCTATATCTTTTCTAACACCAACATATTCTGCTCGCCAGACTTGATCTGTATCCAACCACCCATTGGGAAAAGGTGGGAACATATACTCTGGAATTTATGTGTTTCTATCTGTCACAACTTCAGCACTCTGACATATATTACCAGGCAAGAGATCAAAGAGACGGCAGATAATTATATTACAGTACCACAGAGCAAAGTTTCCTTGTTTCTAAAGAAGCTGTATTGGGTTGTGATTTATAGGAGAGCAATAAGGAATCTCATAAACATTTTGGACACATTTTTAAGATGAATATATTTTAGGTCAGAAGATAATTTATTTAAAAATCAAGTACTTGTGCTTCAGAATCAAAGAATTAGAGCAGACCCCACAAGAAACAAGCATAAAGGAGCAGAGATGGCTCTGTCTTTTTCCTTTCCTCTTTCAAAACCAAATTGCCACAAGGGCATGGAACAAGCACTGTGCTAATGGCCAAGAGACCTGGCTTCCAGCATGAATGATGCCCCAAGATGTCATTTGGGCACCGGCAGGGGATTTTATGTCTCCTGTCCTTAGTCTGGTCATTGATTAATGGGAAGCCATAATGGTTGCCCCATCTCACAGTAATGGTGTGATAATTTGGTGAAAGGTGTAAATGACTTGAAAAGGATAAAATTCAAGATTATTGAGCTGAACTTCCTTCTCCCTCTTGCTAAGCATATGTTAGTTTCATTATGCTTCTGACTGACAAATATTGTCTCAGGTGCGAGGGATCTGCTTGCAATACCAGATTGAGGAAGTCAAATTGGGTTGGTCTGGGTGACTAGATAGATGTCCT
This sequence comes from Galagoides demidoff, assembly GCA_963574575.1. NCBI lineage: Eukaryota > Metazoa > Chordata > Mammalia > Primates > Galagidae > Galagoides > Galagoides demidoff. Next base: position 10,722 of record CAUYQV010064200.1, read on the forward strand.
GTCACTTCCTCATGACCCTTTTGGTTGAAGAGAATGAACTTACCAGAAAGAGGTAGTGTGGACTTCAACAAATTGAATCCTTCTATAGGAGAATGTGGCCCCTTGGGACCTTTTAATACATTTTCTTGATGAAAGTCAATCCCTAATATAAGTTATTTACTATGTGTAAGGTACTTAGCAGACGTGAAAGAGAAGTCATGGTTCTTATCCATAGGATGGTTACACGTGGCTGCAGAGAGGGGCATGGTGTAGGCAGGTAAAGATATTGAGTTAGGGTGGCTTCTAATATGCATAGGCCTGATTCCTCACTTACGGGCAGGGCCTGGGGACAGGCAGGCTCCAGGATAAGCCAATGTCACAGTTTTCTAACCCGCATAGCCACTTCCTTACATATTAAACAAAGCCATCTGCTGGTAATCAAAACCCTTTACTTAAAAAGAAGTTCTCATGCTTTTTGGTTTGTCCCTTTACACTATTAAATACTATTGAGGACTCCAAAGAGCTTTATTTAACTGTCAATATTTACATATTTACTATTAAAATTGATATTTAATATTTGCTTAAGAGTAATAATAATAAACATTTTTTTAACATTGACAATAGATGTTTTAGGAAAAGTAACTATATTATCCAAAATAAAATTTTAGTGAGAAGGGTGACATTGTTTTATGTTTTTACAAATCTCTATGATTTTTGGCTTAAAGGAAGACAACTAGATTTTCATATCCATTTCTGAATTCATATCTGTTGCAATCTGTTGTGCCGATTGAAGCATATGAAGGAAATCTGGATTCAGCCAGATAATTAGTTGGAAAAGGAAGAAGTACTTCATTAGTCTTTTCACATAAGTGAGAATATTCTTTTTTGATACTAAACTATAAGTTAACAAGAGGTAGATTCTTTTTTTTTTTTTTTACTTTTTTTAAAATTTGAGATTAATATGAGGCTAAACATGATTAGGTTACATTGGTTGCATTTCTAAGGTTAAGTTCAAGTTGTAGTTGAGCTCTTTACCAGGGGGTGTGCTGTACATACCCTCACATTGTGCACATTAGGTGAGAGCTCACCAATTCCCCACCCTCCTTCCCCAAGAGAAGACCATGAGTTTCATGTCTCTACTCTTTGGTCATCTCTTTAAAGAGTGAGTTCCATTTGAGAGGAGATCACTAATTTAGGGGAGGTTGGGTGGGGAAATATGTTTATCTTACAGCGAGGGGAGGATTAAAAGAGTTAGTACATGTAATGAGAATGTTTAGGAACAGGGCTGGCACAGAGTAAGTGGTCAGTAAAATATAAATATTATTATTATTATATCACTTTATTGAATTCTCTCATAACCCAGAGAGATAGTGGTGATTACTTCTGTTAGGTGTAATTTTCAGAAGGATAAAATGAGTCTTATGGAAATATAAAATAAATACAAACCAAAGATTTTTATTCATCTCATCAATGAATGAAAGAACCATTGGGATGTTGACAGAGAGCCTTTGAGGAGTGAGGCAGTTTGAGGGCAACATTGTGATGAGATTGTTGAGTAGATACAGAATGGAGTAATGACCAATAAGACCCCAAACCATAGTCTTTTGGTTAGATAGAAATTATTTTCATTTTTACTGGACAAAAATTTATAATTTAAACTCTGCTCCTATGGAATTGAGAAACATCCTAGATGATAGAAAGGCAAACTCAATACTATACTGAAGAAACCCCCTTTGCTTACTTTGAAATTTTGGAAACATTTTCTGATAACTCCAGTCTGTGGATGGGGGAATTGAGTTTCAGAGAGGCTAAATAACTTGGGCAAACTTATATGACTAAAAATGACACAGCCAGAATTCAAATACCTATTCATCTATCTCTGATTTTTCTCACTAAATTAGTGATCTCCTCTCAAATGGATCTTGTTCTTTAAGGAGATGACCAAAAAGTGGAGACAGGAAACTCATGGTCTTCTCTGGGGGAGGGAGGAGGAAGGGTAGGGAAGAGTTAAAACAGAATAAAACAGGCTCAGCACCCATAGCATATTCTGTGGTTATGGAACCGGCCACATACACCAAGGGTGGCGAGTTCGAACCTGGCCTGGGCCAGCTAAACAACAATGACAATTGCAACAAAAAATGTCTGGGCATTGTGGCAGGTACCCATAGTCCCAGCTACTTGGGAGGCTAAGGCAAGAGAATCATTTAAGCCCAAGAGTTTGAGGTTGCTGTGAGCTGTGATGCCATAGTAGTCTACCAAGGGTAACATAGTGAGACTCTGTCTCAAAAAAAAAAAAAAAAAAAGCAGAATAAAACAAAACAATACAACAAGATATCAGGATTTTAATAGGCTTGTCAATCTTTCCACTATTAGCAAAATCATGCTTTCTTTTTTTTTCTTTTTTGAGACAGAGTCTCATTCTGTCATTCTGGCTATAGTACTGTGGTAACAGCTTAGCTCACAGCAGCCTTAAACTTTTTGGTTCAAGTGATCCTCTTGCCTCAGCCTCCTAAGTAGCTGGGGTTATAGGCACCTGCCACAATACCTGGCTAATTTTTTTTTTTCTATTTTTAGTAGAGACAGGGTCTCACTCTTGCTCAGGCTGGTCTCAAACTCCTGAGATCAAGCAATCTGCCCACCTTGGCCTCCCAGAGTGCTAGGATTATAGGAGTGAGCCACCACTCTGGACCTCCTCCTCTGCTTTTTAAGATTCACCATGAGTGGCTCGGCGCCTGTGGCTCAATCGGCTAAGGCGCCAGCCACGTACACCTAAGGTGGCGGGTTGGAATCCCCAGCCCGGGCCCGCCAAACAACAATGATGGCTGCAACCAAAAAATGGCCGGGCGTTGTGGCGGGCACCTGTGGTCCCAGCTACTTGGGAGACGGAGGCAGGAGACTCGCTTGAGCCCAGGAGTTGGAGGTTGCTGTGAGCTGTGATGCCATGGCACTCTACCCAGGGGGA
>CAUYQV010064201.1:0-18091 GCA_963574575.1 Galagoides demidoff
AAATAAATAAAGATCAGCAAGTACAAAGAAACTCTAAGAAATGTTCAATGTCAGGAGAAACCCAAACAAACTAAATGTAATGTGGTATCCTGGATGATATTCTGGAACAGAAAAAAAAAAATTAGGAAAAACAGAGAAATATGAAAAAATTGGGCAGCACCTGTAGCTCAATGAATAGGGTGCCAGCCCCATTTACCAAGGGTGGCAGATTCAAACCCAGCCCTGGCCAAACTGCAACAACAACAAAAAAAATAGCTGGGCATTTCGGCAGGTGCCTGTAGTCCCAACTACTTGGGAAGCTGAGGCAAGAGAATCACCTCAGCCCAAGAGCTGGAGGTTGTTGTGAGCTGTGATGTCACAGCATGCTACCCAGGGTGACAAAGTGAGACTCTGTCTCAAAAAAAAAAGAAAGAAAGAAAGAAATATGAAAAAATTATAGTTTTAGGTCAACATAATACAAGTGGTGCTATTATTGGTTGATTAATTATAACCAATGGATCACACCAATGCAAGATGCTAATAATGTTAGGGAAAATTGGTATAATCTTAGCAATCTGAGAGGGCAGGTGGGAGAAGCACTTGCACTTAGGAGTTAGAGACCAGCCTCAGCAAGGGTGAGACCCTGTCTCTATGAAAAATCGAAAACTTAGGTGGGCATCATGGCAGGCAACTCTACTCTCCGCTACTCAGGAGGTAAAGCAGGAGGAATGGTCTGAGTCCAGGACTTTGAAGTTGCAGTGAGCTATTTTGTTGCCACTACACTCTAGCCAGGGCAAAAAAGGAGACACTATCTCCACAATAATAACATTAGTAATAATAACAATTAGGGAAAATTGAGTGTGGGTTATATGGAAAAATTACTATTTTTGTAATTTTCTATAAATATGAAATTACTCTGAAAGAAAAAGTTTATTGAAAGCAAAAATGGAAAGAAAATATAAAAAAAAAGGATAGAGATTAAAATACAAAGTAACTTGTTAAAACAATTCTGAATAGTTCAATAACCTAACAAAAGTAAATGAACTGTGTATTCTTTAAAAAACAGAAATGGCCAAATTGGCTTAATGTACTCCAGCAATATTCTATTTTAAGATACACCCTAAAGCAAAAATAAGAAAAGAAGTCTAAAGGCAAAATGACAGAATAAACATCCTGCCAGTTATAAACAAAAGAAAGTCAGCATACATAGATGATCATAAATAAATGTTTTTTTTAATTGCAAAAAGCATCTTTTAGGGAAAAAAAAAAACAATCCTAGCAAAGAATCACATTTATTTCAGTATGAGAACATAGCAAGGTAGACATATATGCATCAAGAATATGTGTAAACAAAAATTGAGTGACCCACTGTGGGAAAAATGACAATCAGAACCAGTACGATGTTTTAATACACATCTTTCAGACAGCAAGAACTTTCTTAGGTGAAACAATAGAACAAAGATATCTAAACAATTTAAAATTTCAACCTCATGAATGGAAACATAGGGAATTCTGCAATAATTTTTCCCAATAAAAAATGGAACATTTACAAACATTGTTCCCTGATAACCATCAAGCAAGTCAGTCTAAATTCTGTGGAATGTCTGTCATATAGAGCATGAAGCTAGAAGTTAAGAACTGAAATAATTTAAGTGTAAAGAATAGAATTGTAAAGATTAAATAGAATGCTAAATTAGAAGTTCATAAGAAAAAATAAATACAATTGTGCTTATATTACTGTAAGTTTAAATATATGCCTCTAAATATTAATAATATATTAGCTAGAGAAAAATCATGAATGGAATTTTTAGATGCTTAGTATTAAATGGCATTTTATAAATCAAATGAAAACTTTATAAACTGTGAAGTGAAGCTACTACAACCCTCCTTATAAAACCTTGTGCCTAAAAACTTACGCCTGGAGCTATAAAAGGTTAAAACTGAATTACTGTAATGAAGTGAGAAGTTAGAAGAAGAGAAAGAGCAAAAGAAGGAAGAGGAAACACAAAAAACACAAAATTCAAATCACTGAAATAGGAAACAGTGAGAAACTAGTATTTCAATCAGTGACAGTAGAATAATTAAGGCCCCACTGGATTAATCTTCTGCAGAAAACAGATATAAACTTGTTGCAAACAGGTGTAAACCTGATACAAAAATAGAAGCAGGTACTTATGACAGTGTGTACTGGACAGTGAGCAGATACAGGAAGACTTACAGAGAATGTACAAACAGAGAAGGGGAAAATAACTTGTTCCTAATTTCTGTTGTGTTTGTTTGCCTATTTTTGCCTGGTCCTCTCTGCCATTGTCTGACACATGCCAGGGTTGGATATGACACCTGTAGAGAAACCATAATCTTTCTGGGTTGGTGAAAATAAAAATGCCTATGTGACCCTAAAATTACTTGAAACAAACCCAAAAAAAGAAAAAACTACCTACAAATAATTAAAAATGCTCCACAAAGATGATGTTACTAGCTTTAAGGAACAGTCTTCTCAAACATATTCAACTCTTCTAAATAATAGAGGACAAAAGCTTCCTTTCCAGTGCACTTCCATTGACTTTATGTTGAGTGGGCTAAAGAGGAGTTGGTCTTGCTGTTTTGGAAGGGGCAGAGGCAGAAGGAAACCCATATAAAAGGGCCCCTGTTGCAGTTCAAACCAGTGTTGTTTGTTCAAGGGTCACTAAATTAAAAAAAAAAAAAAAGTGTACTTGTGTGATCCTTTGTTTGTATCTCTGAGTAGACTTCCAAAGGAAGGGACTGTGCTGTTTGGGCTCACACCCTACCCCTGTGCCTACAGAAAAACAAACAGACAAACAAAAATAACTTGAAGGCATGACTTTATTGGTGACTGTTTTAAAATACTGTAGTCAAAATTCGTCCTTTATTTTCCATGGCCTGTGTACATTCCCTCGGATCCTTGTATGTATTTGTGTTTACATGTGACTTTGAATATTTTATACTTTTATCTCTTTTAAAATTCACCAGTGGAAGAAAACATTGAATTAAAGATTATTGGCCCCTCAAGATATTATGCAGAAAAAAAAAACAGTTATAAATGCTGAATTCCATCTAGAGTATACAGATCCTCTTATGATCATGTTCCTGCCCCAAATTCAATTCTCGGTTCTCTTGTTCAATTTCCAGTGGCTGTGCTATAGCACTGCTGAGGCAGGGATGGATTAGTGCCCCTGGGGATTCTCTCTCTGCCTGTGTGTGCCCTGCATGAAACCTGCTTTAGCCTCCTTCTTCAGTCAGTTATAGAAAACTTTCTCCCTAATATCCTGTTAAGTGTGCGTGAACGTATATGTGCATGCACACCCATACACGATAAAGTTCTTTTAAGTGTTTTTGCAATCACTTGGTTTTTTGCTTGTTTATTTGTTTCTTCTGTTTTGAGACAGAGTCATGCTCTGTCACCCTGGCTAGAGTGCAGTGGTGTCATCATTGCTCATGGCAACCTCAAAAGCCTGGGCAAGCATCTGGTATTCCAGGTGAGCTCCACAACTCCTGGCTAATTTTTCCATTTTTCCATAGAGATGGGGTCTCACTCTTGCTCAAGCTGGTCTCAAACCCCTCAGCTCAACCAATCCTCCCACCTCCCTGAGTGGCCTCCTAGAGTGCTAGGATTACATGAACCTCCACAACTGGCCACATTTATTTGTTTTGTATTGTCTAAGTTGATTAGGGAGTAAAGACATCATTGTGTACAAATGTTTGTGTGAAATAATAAATAAATGAATGAATACATGAAAAAATTTTAATTTAAATAATACATCTGATTTTTTTTTTATCCAAAGTTTAATAAACTTCTGAGTGACTATGTGAGCTGACTTCAGGAAAACATAAAACTATTCCCAAGCTTATATTTTAAAAAAAAAACAATATAAATTTTATATGAAAAAAATATTGCCTTTGGTTAACTTTCGTTTTATTTTAAAAAATACTTCACAAGTTGAACACTTCTGCCCTGGCTAATGGTAGGTACCCTGATCCGAAGCATGCCTTGAAAAATGCATTTAAATTTAGTGCCTCACTATAGTTTTTTGCTAGAAATGTTGATTCATTCAGGGATGTATTCAGAAAATGGATGACCCTTACCACGTGCCGAGATGTTAAGGAATTATACAATTATTGAAATATCGACTTTTCCAGACCCAGAAGTGGCTGAGGATGAGAAGGGTAAAATTCAAGTAATAATCATATAGTTTAAGCTTTAGCTTGGTAATGATTTTATTAGTTAAATCAATATTATACTCAGTCCTTTTAAAGTTTCATGCTGTTGTGCAAACTAAATTTTAAATTTTAATGGACCTTTTTCATTTTCCTAGTATACTTCCAACCATATGACTTCAGCAAAAAACAATGTGAGTGGCACTTATCCCTTTATCTAACACCCAAGAAGACTGCTGGCAAGTCTTAGGCTCTTGATCTCAATGGCTTGACCACTGGTCTGAGATGCAGAATTAATCAAGAGGTTCTCTCCATCACCATTTGTTTATTCGCCCAGCACCAATATTTATTGTGTTCTCAAAAACAACAAACATAACGTGTTGCTTTACATTATCTGCTCCAAAAAGCTCCTTAGCAAACCTCATTGGCTATTAATGCTTTCGTTTCGTATTGTGGCTTCTTAAAATAGGACTTGTAGAAACCATGGCTCTGTATTGGCAAAGTGGTAATGATAGCTTCCTGTTCAGTTTGTTGAGAAAGAGCAGTAAATAATAAAATTGTACCAATCACTTACATTGTTTTAGGGTCCATTTATGTGATATACTCTTAAGGAATTCCTTTGAAGATGTAGTTTATTTACAAACAAATATATACTTATGTTTTTATTAGAAGTTAATTTAAGTGGGGCATGGTGGCTTATGCCTATAATCTTAGCACTCTGGGAGGCCGAGGCACTCTGGATTGCTGGAGCTCACGAGTTTGAGACCAGCCTGAGCCAAAGCAAAAACTTATCTCTAAAAATAGGTGGGCATTGTGTCAGGTGCCTGTAGTCCCAGCTAAGTAGGAGGCTGAGACAAGAGAATCACTTGAGCCCAATAGTTTTTGGTGGCTGTGAGCTGTGACATCACAGCACTCCCCCAGGGGCAACGAATTGAGAGTCTGTCTCCAAAAAGAAACAAATAAATAAATAAAATAAAAGTTAATTTAGTTATTATAAATCATAATTAAATAACTGATGAAACCACCAAGATAAAACACAAATGTTAAGTTTTAAAAATTCTCACTCCATGTATAGTTTTCAAATCATTTCACAAGCATCATTTTCTAGTCCACTAAAATCATTTAATATCTGGAGTAACCTCTTATAGTGAAAAAAAGAGCATATATACCCATCCTATAAGGTAAGATCACACCACTGATATTTTTAGCCAACAGAGTAGAAACTTAAGAGAAATAAGGTGGCTACACTCAGCCAGACAAGATATCACATGTCCTGGCATGGGTTCCTCACCTTCCCAGAGTTCTAACTGATGACACACTGCGGCTGGTAACAATATCTGGGTAAAAAAATGACTTGCTGGATATGAGCAGTTCAGTATTTCTGCACTAATACCATCATTTATAAAATTTCAGAAAAAACCAAACAATGAAAATCATGTGCTTTCATTAAAGAAATGCTTATAGTTACTTAGCTTTCTTGTTTCCTAAAACAACCTCAACTTTAACAAAAATATATGTTCACTTTAATTTAGAAACGCAAGTCAAATCAGTGGCCAAGGAGCCTTGAACAACACCATTGGGTCTCTGTTTTCCAGTGCTGAGCATTCTTGTAGAATGTGAGCATATCTTGTAGCATATATCTACATATATATTTAGCTGTATAGAAAACATATATGTAGATATACAGCTAAATATATATGTAGATATATGTATGTAGATATATCTATATATCTACAAGCATGCTCACATTCTTGTAGAATTTCATTGTAAACTTATTTTCATGATACCTCCCAAACTTCATAATTTGTCCTTTTCATGTTAATAATGGAGTAAATGTTGGACATAATAATTTTTAGGTGCTTTGGATTTTTCAGGAGGTATGAGCTTTGCATTACAAACATTACCAACATTTTATCATATCAACAATACACAAAACAGATTTTATTTATGGCAAACAAAAGAATAAATAAAAACTTTTAAAAATTAAGAAAATTTCAGGTTTTAGGACTGAAAAATTTGCAAAATTTATTTTTCATATCTGCAACACAGCATTAAAATTTACTGTGTCATCCCTATAATATTTGGTATACATGTATAGTCTTTTTTAAATATCTCACAAACTCTAAAACGTTCTACATCAAATAGCTGCACATACTTATTTTATTTATATATTAATTTTTTCTTTGAGACAGTCTTACTTTGTCACCCTTGGTAGATTGCCACAGCGTCATAGCTCATACCTACCTCAAATTGTTGGGCTCAAGTGAGCCTCTTGCCTCAGCCTCCTGAGTAGCTGGGACACAGGGGCCCACCACAATGCTCAGCTATTTTTTTAGAGACTGGGCCTTGCTGCAGTTCAGACTGCTCTTGAACTGTTAAACTCAAACAATGCACCCACCTCAGCCTTCCCAGAGTGCACCACTCCTGGACTAACTGCATATATTTTATAAGACTTATTCTTTTAAAAAAAAATTATTCCTAAATATTTGGGGTTTTACACTATTTTAAAGTGTATCTTTTTAAAATTTCATTGTCTAGGTTTTTTTTATTTTATTAATATGCAATTGATGTTTATAGATTAATATTAAACAGGTTTTATTTTTCTGTGTTTTAACTGGAAAAGGTTTAATTTCTTACTCTTGCTTTATTAAGATATATCCAACAGGACTCTATGCTTTTAGTGGTATCTCTACCTTGTTTCTGATTTTAAGGAATGTTTTCTATACAGCTAAAGAGGTATGTATAGAGTTTTTTCCAATGTATACAATATGCCAACAGACAGATATCTTTTACTTCCAATCTACTTAATTTTAATCATAAATTTATAGTAAGTTCTAGAATTATTCTATAAAATCAGAGGTTTAAATTAATATTGTATTGTAACATTTGGATTTTATCAATTAGATTTAGGTGTTTCCTCGTATTCTTGCATTCCAAGTAAATAATACAATTTGCCTCTTACTACCTTTTGTATAGTTGCATTTCATTACTAAGAGTTTGTTTAGAATTTTTACATGTTTATTTATAAATGTAACTGAACAGTGTTTCTCTACTATACTACACTCGTCAAAGGTATGTTGCCAAGTATTTATTATTCCTTTATGAAGATCTACTTCCACTTAATGAATGACAAATGTATTTTTTCTTCCTCATGATTTTCCTAACATTTTCTTTTTTCTAGTTCACTTTAGTGTAAGAATACAGTGTGCAATACACGTAAAAATATGTGTTAATCAATGTTATATTGTCAGTAAGACTATCAGTATTAATAGCTAAATTCCGAGGAAGTTAAAATTTGTATGTGGATTCATAACTATGCATGGATTATCTCCTCTAATCCTTCACTGTTCAAGGGTCAACTGTAACTAAAAATGTGTTATTATATAAACAAGAATTATTCTTTGCTATGAAAGATTAATGTTAATTATGTTATTTGTTATTATAACAAATAATGAAGAAAAAATCATTTTATCATAAAGATATTTGCACTAAATTGTTTATCACAGCTCAATATAAAATCACCAACATGTGAAAGCAACCTAAATCTCCATCATTTCAGAATGTATTAACAAACTACGGTATAGGTGTACCATGGAATACCTTTTTATTCAGTCATAAAAAACCAGCAACTTTACATCTTTTGTATTAACCTGGATGGAGTTGAAACACATTATTATCAGTAAAGTATCATAAGAATGGAAAAATAAATATCCAATGTACTCAATACTAGCATTGAATATGGGAAACCAGTAGACAATCTAATTCACGTTCACACAGAAGAAAAACTCATTTCAATTCAAGTTGGGGAAAGGAGGTATGAATGAGGGGGAGAGGGAGGATTGTGGTTCTCCCACTTAATGAGCACAGTATACGGGAATACGGTACACCTTTGGGGTGCCCAACACAACAAGAAGAAAGACTCTACAAATGCAAATATTGTGACCTGGTTGTTTATACCTTCATATTAACCTGAAATTTAAAATAAAGAAAAAAGTAATATTAAGATGTTATTTATTGATATTTTAGGGGAAGGGAAAGAGCTCTTTGATGGGATAGAAATAAAACTGAAATCTAAAGGCTAGAGAGGAAATACCTAAAGAAATTGGCAAAGCAAATCATGGCTCAACTTGGCATAAGAAACATTATCTAATAAGTACCACTGATAACATAATTAAAACTTTACTACTTAAAAAATACAATTTAAGTGGAGATTAACAAAAAAAAGTTTTCAATTTTTATAGAGACAACATGTATAAGGTCCAATGAATTTGAAATTGAATTTGTTAAGTTTAACACTCTGATGCAAGACTGAACTTGAGAAGTTCTCCACTTCTAATAGTTCCCCTTCTGTTTTCTTCCATTAAGGATCTGTAAAACTCCTGAAGAGTCAAGAATGTTTCTAAATGTGAAGGAAATGATCCCTGAATTTATAGACGTCACACTTTAGTGTGGGGTACAAACAGAAAAACCTGAGGATGTTAACTCTGAAGTGCCAATTATATATGGTCAGTAAAACAAGCAGTTGACAATGAAGTTCTTGGGTTAGCAAGAAAGTTTAAAGCTGATATGACAGTTCAGAATGGGCACTGCAGTTGAAGGTAAGGAAACAAATGGCACGTCCTTTCACTTAATGTGTTACGCAGAGCCATAATGTATGGCCACCAGCAGAGCCGTTCACTAAATACCCTCTGCCTTCTTTGGCAAAAATACTATGTACAATCTTTTAGGCATGACCATAGATAATTGTGTTAGGATTCTCTAGAGAAATGGAACCAATATTTTATAGAGAGATAGAGAGAAAGAGAGAAGAGATTAATGGTGAAGAATTGGCTAATATGATCATGGAGGCAGAAGAGCCCCAGAGTCGGCTGTCTGTTGTCTCAAAGGCCTGGGAACCAAGGGACCCAATGATGTCTGACCCAGTCCAAGTCCAAAGGCACTATTATCTAAGGACAGAAGAAGATACATGTCCTGACTCAAGCAGAAAGAGTGCCACGGGCAGAGTGCTGTGGTGTCATAGTTCACAGCAATCCCAAATTCTTGAATTCAAGTGATCCCCTTGCCTCAACTTCTGAATAGCTGAGATTACAGGTGCCTCCCACAAGACCTGTCTACTTTTTCTATTTTTAATAGAGATAGGTCTCTCTCTTGCCCAGGCTGGTCTCAAACTGCTGAGCTCAGGTGATCCACCTGCCTTGGCCACCCAGAGTGCTAGGATTATAGGCATGAGCACCACACCCGGCATGGAAGAAAATTTTTCTTCTCTCCACTTTTTTGTTTTAATCAGTCCCTCAACACACGGGATGAGGCCCACCCTCATTGATAATGACAGTAGACTTCTTCACTCAAGGTCTACTGATTGAAGTGCTCCTACTTGTTCAAACACATTCACAGCCACACACAGGAATAGTTTTTATCAGCCATCTGGGAATACCTTAGCATAGTCAAGTTGGCATATAAAATTAATTATTCTAGTAATTAAAGAGGCTTTACCTGTCAGGGATCTTAGGAAAAGCTTCACACCAGACTTGGTATACAGCAAGTGCATGACAGTCTCTGAAGGAAGTTGTCCTCAAGGACTCAGACCTTTTTATCCAGCCTTGTTGTGATGCATCTCTGCATTCCTGACCTAAGTACCTTCTGAAGTTCCTTTATCAAGATGCCTTTGCAGACCTGGCCTGGCCTTCCCCAGACAACTGGACTGAGACTCTTTATGGATGGGATAGAACTTGGAGACACCTTCCTCTTGTGACTCAACATCCAGTGCTTTTTGTCTCCTAGACCCCTCTCTTTTTCTCCTCTCTAGGTCCCTGGGTCTATCGAATGTCAGAAGCCTTTAGGTTTTGCTCTTTTAGTAGTGAAAGATTCTCCCCCATTCCATCCCATCTGAGCTAATACATCTAAACCTTACCCTATGCTCTTTGTGAGAATAAGACAAAATCTTGAGGGAGCTGGAGCTTTCTCCCTTAGCTTATACCATAGAAATAAGTTCCCATGTGTTGCCTTAATCAGCTCCTCCAACACCTGACAGCTTCACTCTGTCAGGGTCAGCTTAGCTCCTGATAAGTAGAATACTTTTACAATTAATCAGTTCATGTAGGTATTAGATACAGTGTCAAAATCGTTCCTATCAGTTCTTCAGTCTATCAATAAAACCTATTCATTTCTGATATACATATTTTAAAAATGAGGGTAAATATAACATTTAAGAGCACACAATATTGAAATTTGTTGGATTAGAAGATTATCTACTGAGACGTGCCATCTGGCTTCATGATCATGAAATTGCTTGCAAAACACTCCATGTTCAGTAGAAAATCTCTATTAGTTAATGGCAATGCTAATGACTTTAAGTTTGTTTAGGGGCTTTTTAAAAAAATCGTTTTTCAATCAACATCCTTGCAGACCCAGAAAAATGGGTAAATGTGATTTCTTGAGATCTTGAAATCATCAAATGAATGGTCTACTGAGTCGAGTGGACACAGGAGCACAATTTAGACTGTTTCACCACATTCTTCCTTTATTTTAGCATTTTAACGGTTCAAGCTACTTCTAGAGTAGTGGACTTTAATAGCAATGATGTCATTATGAAAATCTTAGAAAATCTTATCAGGTAACTGTAATGATCATAAGCCAGGGCTTTATTAAATCAAAAATGAAAGTGAAAGGGGTATGTTTGCATGGGCCACAATAATAAAGTGGATTACTGAAATAGAGATAATAGCCATAAATAGACATAAGTTATCCTATTTCCATTGTAGTTACTGTTTTTTATTCCAGAGGCAAAAAAAAAAAATCTGAACACTTTTAAAGGCAGTTGTGTTGATTAAAAGCTGTGTTTTCTAAAGCTCTCCCTCTCTTTTCTGTTTATAAAATTACATATACTCCCCCTCCCCCTCCACACACACACAGACATTATGTACAAATACACAAGGGCTGTCAAAAAAGTATCCAACCATGGTTAATACTATTTTTCTTTTCTTTCTTTCTTTTTTTTTTTTTTTTTTTTTTTTTTGCAGTTTTTGGCCAGGGCTGGGTTTGAACCTACCACCTCCAGAATATGGGGCCGGCGCCTTTCCTTTGAGCCACAGGTGCTGCCCTAATAATATTTTTCTTATCACATGGCTGTATACTTTCCAGACAGCTGTCATACATACACAGAATGCAAAAGGAAGTTGGTTATCTTTTTTGTCTCTTAATTTTTTATCTGTAAAATGAGGATGATAATATCTAATTAATCGGACTATGTAGAGATGATTGAGTAATGTAAAGTACTTAAAACAGTTCCAAAAGCACATCATCAATATTTAGATGGGGAGGGGAGAGAGAGAGAAGTATGATGGATAGATAAGGATATCTGTGTACATCGATATACACGTACATGGTATCTCTGGTTGGCTAAAAAATGAAATTGACAAGTCACATTAAATTATGTGATACCACACTGAAAGAGGGAGAGAGAGAGATCCTGTTTAGTTGAAGGATTTGAGATAGTTTCATTAAAAGGAATATGTATGTTAAAATAAACTTTGAAGTAAATGAGGCATTTAACAGCCTAAATACACAGAAAGAACACTGATAGATAAGAGAATAAATAGCATGGGCAACAGAATAAATGCCTCTGGGTTAGTGGAGTGACGGCAATGTTAAAATGTTACTTTGCTTTAAGTCTCTTTTTGTTGTATTTTAAGTGATTTAATATAAAAGTTGCCACATAAATAAATTCACATAAGTAAATAAATAAGTAAATAAATATAAAGTGGAACAATAATCTAGATGTGAGTTGGCTCATCCATTTCATAAATTAGATAGAGCAGTAATTTAGAAGGCACATTTGAAGTATTATTATGATTTACATTGTTTTGGTAGCTCTAAAATTTAGCTTTAGGGAAAATGTATCTTTAAAAGATGCTTTTGGAAAAAAATCGGTATGGATGTCAATGCTTATTTCTTAAAACATTTGAATACATACAAAGAATTGTTAGATACTTTCATTTTTTATTGTTGGAGATTCATTGAGTGTACAGAGAACTAGGTTATATTGATTGCATTTGTTAGGTAAAGTCCCTTTTATAATTAATTGTGTCCCATCCCCAAGAGGTGTGTCACTCCCTGTACCCCTTTCCTCCATCGTGTACTAGCTCATCAGTTGTCCTTGTATCAGAATTGAGTACATAGAATTTTGTTTCTCCATTCTTGTGATACTTTACTAAAAATAATGTGTTCCACTTCCATTGAGTTTAATACAAAAGCTATAGTCTCCATCTTTTTTAATGGCTGAATAGTATCCCATGGTATACATATACCACAGCTGGTTAATCCATTCCTGGGTGGGGAAAGACTTTATGAAGAAGACTTCAATAGCAATTGCAATAACAACAAAAATAAACAAATGGGACTTAATTAAACTGAAAAGCTTCTGTACAGCTAAGGAGACAACAAAGCAAATAGACAACCTACACAATGGGAAACGATATTTGCATATTATGAATCAGACAAAAGCTTGATAACTAGGATCTACAGATAACTCAAATTAATCACCATAAAAAGAGCTAACAATCCCTTATATCACTGGGCAAGAGAAATGAACCAAACCTTCGCTAAAGAAGATAGACAAATAGCTAATAAGCATATAAAAAAATGCTCATCTCATCATCCCTAATTATCAGAGAAATGCAAACCAGAATCACTCTGAGATATCACCTTACTCCAGTGAGAATGGCCCATATCACAAAGTCTCAAAACTGCAGACACTGGCGTGGATGTGGAGAGGAGGGAATACTTTTATACTGCTGGTGGGCCTACAAACTAATGCAACCTTTATGGAAGGAAGTATGGAGAATTCTCAAAGAACTCAAACTAGACCTCCCATTTGATCCTGCAATCCCATTACTAGATACCTTCTTTATCTACTTCTTCCTTGTGTACTTGGTTTTCCCTTAAAAAATATTTTGCCTTCTATCTTTCTATTGTCACATTTATTCTAAGTTATTAACAACTGTTATTTTTTAATGATAATTTAAAAATACTTAAAAAATATTAGATACATTTCTATCTATCTAGTTTGGGAAAATCATGGCTCAGTGTAAAATATTGATTTGTTGTTAAATTGTTCATCTTAAAAATATTATTTCATGGCTTGGCACCTATAGTTCAGTGGATAGGGCGCCACCCACATACACTGTGGATGGCGGGTTCAAACCTGTCCCAGGCCTGCTTAACAACAATTACAACTACAACAAAAAATAGCTCAGCATTGTCATGGGCGCCTGTAGTCCCAGCTACCTGGGAGGCTGAGGCAAGAGAATCACTTAAGCCTAAGAGTTTGGGGTTGTTATGAGCTGTGACGTGACAGCACTCTACTGAAGGCGAGATAGTGAGACTCTGTCTCAAAAAAAAAAAAAAAATTATTTCATGCCAAGAAGTAATATCTGTCATTAACATTTACTTAATGCCACTGCACACAATTTTACTATTTCAATGAACTTATAGTATATGTTAAAAAATTGGCTGAGTTTCCTATTTAAAAAATTTATCACTAGATGTGCTTTTCAAGAGTTATTTCATTTGAGATTGGCTACTGTCTTAAATACATTGACAGAATAGCTTTTTATTCAGGGAAAAACAAAAAAAAATTCCATAGATATATTTTATGTGTAATTTAGGTGGAAACACCAGACAGTAAAATGATGGCAAATAAATGGAAGGGAAACAACTATGAAACCAACATTTTTTTTTCATCTCCAACTTTAAACAAAAATACGCTTCATGAGTTATGGGACTTATGGCCATCCTCAGGGGGGACCGGAGGACCAGCACATTTCTCACATCAGAAGTCATATTAAAAAAAAAAAAAGAAGTCATATAAATGTAAATTTGCACTGCTATTTCAGCATAAGTCTGATTATGAAGCAAACAGATAAAGCTTACAAAATAGGAAGGTTTATTATGGAATTGCATGAATGTAATTAAGACTAAGATATTTTTAATTTTTTCAAGAGAGGTGTGTGTGTGTTTGCATATGTGTATAAAATTGAGCTCCTTTCTTTTCTGAATAATTGCCCCTCCACCCTCTCCTCTCTTCCCAAGCTATCCCCTTTGCTTCAGGGGTACAACCTCCTCCAGCCCACTTTCCAGTTAACCAACTTAATTCATTGAGCCTAGAAAAGTTTGTGGACTGGATAGGGTAAGGAAAGCAAGGTGTTAATTTTGCTCTCTTTTTATTTCTCCTCTGCATTTGCTGATTGCTTTTCTAAGGAAGCTATTCCAAATGACATCAGTAAAAGGCAAGTGCCCTTACAAATATAAAACAAACAAGTCTACGGCATTGTTAAGGTTTCCTAAGGTCTGCTTGCCATATTAGAACTCCCAGTGTTCTCAGAATGTCAGATCAACTGCACTTTACCTCAGCCAAGTGCATTTATGCTTCTACGTTCTGGCATCCTGCCACAACTGAGTTGCTTTTCATTTATCAAACACTGCAGCACCGCACTCTAACTAGGCAACTGCTCCTCATTTCTGCCCAAATCTCTTTATCATGGAATTGGGTTCATTTCAAAAAGTTTATCATTTTGAAAAGGAGCTGCAATGCAAAAACAATGCCATTTATCAGCTGAGGCAAGGAGACTGCTAGGAAATGATAAATTTCCTGTATGTGGCTTTGGTTTATCACCAGTTTATTTTACCTTCTCCTTGCACTTGCTGGAAACACTTGCGTGACAGGTAAGCCTTAAGTGCCGCAGGCCCCTCTCCCCTGATAAATGTGCTTGATAATGCACATGTGCATTTACAAAGTTGTCTCCCAACCCGGAGGGTAAAGAAATGGAAACTGTGAGGATCCTGGAATGTCTTAAAAATACATAGTCTGAAGAATCATTTAGTCTAATCTTCTAATCTATTAAAAAAAAAAATCTCATTGAGACCTTAAGACCTTAAGTGGTCAAACAAGGAAAGAAATATCATAGAGCCATTTATGGCAGAGCCAGGAACTGAACCAGAAAAAGACATTTTCCCTCAACCCACATAAACACATGAATAGGCTGTGATAATTAGTTCATTAAAAGATACTGAAACTCTACCAGCTATTAGACCCTAATTAGAAACTGAAGATACGTATGGATAAGAAAAATATATTCATAGTCTATTGAGATTTTCAGTGTAGTGAAAAATATAGATGTAAAATAATTGCAAAAATAAAGATGTGTGATAAGCATGTAAAAAAGTGCAATGAGAAATTGTAATCGTGGTCTGTTGGAAAACATAGGGGAGACGACACTGGCAGCAGGTGGCCTTTGAAATATGATAATTGAACCCTCATGACCTCACCACCTCTTACAAGCCCCACTCCTTAATACCATGGCATTGTTCATTAAGTTTCAACAACTGAATTTTAGAGGTAAATGGGCAAATATAATATTTTAGTAAATCTCAAAGCCAAATCTCTAAACCATAGGTAGCAAGAGGAAAAGAAATAAATTTTCTAGGCAGAGGTTTCCAAATTATTTACATAGATTTGCTGACTTCAAGGAAGTGAAGCATAAATCACCACCTTAAGAAGCCCAGTGTAAGAGTGGCCTTCTTATAGTGACTTCCCTTCAAAAGAAGTATGGAAAGGAAAAGTAAATAAATAACTTTCAAGTGGAGAAACCTAACAAATCTTATTCAGTTTATCAAGGTTAACATTGAGAGCAACACATAGTTTCTGTGGTTTGAATGTGTTGCCCAGAATTCACGACTGCAAAGTAATCCCCAAAGTAACAGTGATGGAAGGTGGGACCTACTGGGATGTGTTTAGGTCAAAAGGGCTCTGCTCTTGTGAACGGACTCGTGTCATTCTGGGAAAGGTACACACAGGAGTGGGTTTGCTTTCCTGGGCTCTCTGCCATTCCACATTCCGTCCTGTTATAATGCATTGAGAAAGGGCTCACTCGATGCCAGTGCCTAAGACAGTCATCTTAAGACAGTCAAGTACTCTTAATATGAGGTGATGTGTGGTCTTTCTCACCAAAACCTATAAACCCTGTTTAATTATGAAAACAAACAAACTTACATGCCAAAATCAAAAAATCAGAATAGCCACAGTTGAGAGACATTCTACACAATACCTGACCAGTACTCCCCCAAATTGCCAAAGTCATCAAATACAAGGGGAATAAATGTCACAGCCAAGGAAAGCCTAGGAAGACACAGCAATTAAACACAACATAGTATTTTGATGGGATTGTGGAATAGAAAAGAGACTAGAAAACTGGAAATCTGAATGAAGTATGGACTTTGGTCAGGAACAATGTATAAATAGTAGTCATATTAATAGTAACAAATTTACTATACTAATGTAAGATAGGCTTAAGGAAATCTGTATATGCTCATGGTGGTGGTGGTGGTGGCAGAGGGGGATTATATGAGAACTTTGTTATATTTGCAGTATTTTTGTAAATGTAAAGCTGTACTCTTAATGATTTTTAGATTACTTAAAATTATAATGTCATTATAAGGAGAATGGACAAATATAATATTTTAGTAAATC
Source organism: Galagoides demidoff (assembly GCA_963574575.1). Lineage (NCBI taxonomy): Eukaryota > Metazoa > Chordata > Mammalia > Primates > Galagidae > Galagoides > Galagoides demidoff. The sequence goes on from CAUYQV010064201.1 coordinate 16,682, forward strand.
TCAAAAAGAATATTGTATAAACTGGTGAACAAAAAGATGATGGACAGCTGCCCTCCACAGAATATATGAAACCTACTATGACCAAACAAAAAAATCAATGAAACCATTTTTTTACAAAGTTAAGAATATAACCAAAAGTTAAAAGTATGCCTTAGATAAATGTGAAAAAATAAATCAACAAAAAGCAGGACAATAATATTTCAAAAATTCTGGTAGTGTCTACCCTCAGAACAGAGGATGCAAGCTGCCAAGATAGAGGAGAGCAGATAGCTGAATGTAAGCAGGTTTCAGCTTTATTGTAATTGAATGTTTACCATTTAATAAACATGCAGCTTGAACATATTAATATAAAGAAATAAAGGTAATACATGGAGCAAAAATGAAAGCAAGCCATGAGCAGGAATTATTCATTAATCAACCTGTACACCTGAGGTTAATAGGAATAACAAAACAAAAATCTAATTATGCTTAAATTGACATTTGATAGGCAGAGTGTCCTTAAACTAGGTGTGTGATTTAAAATACACTGCACACCAACTTTAGGGACGCCCTGTATTTATCTCAGATGAATACTTTTCTTTACCTTTAACAGTTATTAACATACTGGTTCTAGGACATTTCTAGTGATATAGTTATGCTTTTTTTTTGCTTTTATTATTATTTTACATCAAAACATAATGAGTGTATATATTTATAGGGTACATTGTTTAATTTGATACAATATGTAATGATGAAATCAGGTAATTAGCATGTCCATCATTTCAAACATTTGTCATATTTTTGTGTTGGGAACTCTTAAAATCCGCTCTTTTAGCTACTTGAAAACATACAACAGATTGTTAATTATAGTTTCTACATCACTAAAGAATACTACAACTTACTCTTGCTATCTACCTGTCTTTATTAACTGTATTAACTAATCTCTAGCTATCTTCCCCTTCCTCCGTTTTCTCCCCTCTACTAACCACTATTTACTTTCTAGTTCTAGAAGATAAACTTTTGTAGCTTCCAGATAAGAGAATATGCGGCATTTTTCCTTCTTTGTATGGCTTATTTCACATGATGTGATGTTTTCCAAATCCATCCATGTTGCTCTGAATGACAGAATTGTATTCTTTCGATGGCTAAATAATGTTCCATTGTGTACTGCAGGGTGCATGTGGGAATACGTGAGGGAAGAGTTCTATCTTGGTGTACTTGCATTACTAGGAATGATGATTTTATCAGCTTGAAACCAATATTCAACTATTAGTTGGAAGTAGATTAGAAATTAAATTAGAGGCTCGGCGCCTGTGGCTCAATCGGCTGAGGCGCCAGCCACATACACCTAAGGTGGCGGGTTCGAATCCCCAGCCCAGGCCCGCCAAACAACAATGATGGCTGCAACCAAAAAATGGCCAGGCGTTGTGG
>CAUYQV010064205.1:0-20453 GCA_963574575.1 Galagoides demidoff
GCTAAGGCGCCAGCCACGTACACCTAAGGTGGCAGGTTTGAATCCCCAGCCCGGGCCCGCCAAACAACAATGATGGCTGCAACCAAAAAATGGCCGGGCGTTGTGGTGGGCACCTGTGGTCCCAGCTACTTGGGAGGTGGAGGCAAGAGACTCGCTTGAGCCCAGGAGTTGGAGGTTGCTATGAGCTGTGATGCCATGGCACTCTACCCAGGGGGATAGCTTGAGTCTCTGTCTCAAAAAAAAAAAAAAAATTCTATCATGGGATACAGTGTGTTGGTTCCATATACAATTTGAAATACTTTCATCCAATTGGCCAACATATCCATCATGTCAGTCTCATAATTGCTGTGTTAAAACATTTATACATTTAGAAAGATTCACATGTACCCTTATAGGAAAAATCATAGGTGTGATCATAATCACCCTCCCTTCACTCATCCTCCCCCCTCCCCTCCCTCACCCCTTTCCCAATATTCTTGGACTCCATTTAGATTATGGCTTTCCTATGATAGTTAACAAATTTGTTTCATAATAGGGTTGAGTACGTTGGATACTTTTTCTTCCATTCTTGAGATACTTTGCTAAGAAGAACATTTTCCAGGTCCATCCAAAAAAAAAAGGTTTTTTTTGAGAAAGAGTCTCACTCTGCCACCCATGGCATCATCATAGCTCACAGCAACCGCAAACTCAGAGAGACTTGAGAGATCCTCTTGCCTCAGCCTCCCAAGTAGCTGGGACTACAGGCTCCTACCACCATGCCCAGCTAGTTATTTTTCTATTTTTAATAGAGACGGAGGTCTTGCTCTTGCTCAGGCTGGTCTCAAACTTCTGAGCTCGAGCAATCCGCCACCTTGGCCTCTCAGAGTGCTAGGATTATAGGCATGACCCACAGCGCCCAGCCTAGATTTTATTTTTGTAGAGTAGTTTTAGGTTTACAGCAAAACTAATTCATTGCTGGTGCGAATGCAAAATGACAGTCACTTTGGAAGATAGTTTAGCAGTTTCTTGGAAAACTAAACATACTCTTACCATAAAATCCAGTGATCACACTTCTTAGTATCTATTGAAATGAATTAAAAACTTGTGTCCCCACAAAAATCCACACATGGATGTATACAGCAGCTTTATCCATAATTGCTGACATTTGAAAGCAACCAAGATGTCCTTCAGTAGGTGAGTGGATGATATACTGATACATCAAGACAATGCAATATTATCCAGTGCTAAAATGAAATGAACCACTAAACCATGAGCAGACATGCAGGGGGCATTAAATGCATGTTACTGAGTGAAAGAAGCCAATCGGGGAAAGACTATGTACCCTATGAGTCCAACTAAATAATATTCTGGAAAAGGCAAAAGCAAGGAAACATGAAAAACATCAGTGGTTGCCAGGAGTTGAGGGGAAGAAGGGATGAGTAAGTGGAGCAGGGAAGACGTTTAGGACCGTGAAACTACTCTGTAGGATACTGTAATGGTGGGTACGTGTCGTTATACATTTGTCCAAGCCTACAGAAGGTATCACACCAAGAGTGATCCTTAATGCAAACAATGAACTTTGGGTGCTAATGATGTGTCAGTGTAGGTCCATGGATCATAGCGAATGTGACACTGGTGGGGGATTTGATAACGGGGGAGACTATGCATGTGTCCGGGAAAGGAGTATGTGGGAAATCTCTGTACCTTCTGCTCAATTTTTCTGAGAAAAGCTTCTTATAAGTAGTTTGTTCAGACATTCTTACAACTTCGTAATAGCTAACATTAGGAAGTTCTTGGGTAGGGAAATTATATACCTTGTCTCATATATATATGTGTATGTGTGTGTATGTTTTTTGTTTTTGTTTTTGTTTTTGTTTTTTTTTAGATAGAGTCTCTCTCAGTCACCCTGGGGTTGAGTGCCATGGTATAGCTCACAGAAACCTCAAACTCTTGGGCTCAAGCGATCCTTTTGTCTCAGCCTCCCAAGTACCTGAGACTACAGGTGCCTGCCACAATGCCCAGCTAGTTGGATTTTCTGTTTTCTATTTGTAGAGACAGGGTCTTGCTTTGCTCAGGCTGGTCTCAAACTCCTTAGCTCAGCCAATGTTCCAGAGTGGTAGCCTGCCCTTATCATATTTAATCTCAAACACAACCCTATAAAGTAAGTACCGTCACTGAGGTTTGGGGAGACAGAGGTCACTGTCATAATGGACAGGGAGCTAAGGATATCATCACCAGGCCATGCCTGCCATCTCAGGCCACTGATGCCGGCAGAAGTCAGCGCTTTCTCACGGGGAAGTTGTAGCATACAGACTCGCCTGATAACTGTGATGGGAAGGCTGCGAACTGACATTTCATAGGAAGCTGTTTATAAATAAGCTGTAAAGATCACACAGATTGCCACCAAGTGCAAGATCTAGGGACTGTCTATATCTGACTGATTCACTGAACAGTCACCGACTGAGCATAGGGAAATGTTTGCTTGTGTGTGTGTATGTTGAGGTAATGTTTACCAGGCTTTTCTTGCCAAATTTCTTGAAAAGTTAAAAGTCTTCTGGTGGCAAAATCTAAATGGATTCTAATGATTTATGCTCTGACTTTAAAAAAAAAAAGGTGTTCTTTATTATGCCAAAATGAGGTAAAATATGACTTTTTCACTTTTTCGTGATTTATAGATTGTACTCCACACTGCGGCCTCATAGGGCACGTAGAAAGGGAAAACTGAAATCATTAATAATGTAAAGGACGCTCACATCTGGTTGATCCTCCCAGGTGAATCAAGCCAAAGCCTGATTTAACAGATGGACACTGCACTGTTTCCTGATGGTAAAATCACCAGATGTTTAGAGATTCCAAAGTACAAAGGCAGAAGGAACCGCGTTAATGATGAGGTTTCTGGAATACCTTAAAATTATCTTACTTTTTAACACTGCATTTTCTTGCACGTTGGGTGTGTGTACATTAATGGTGCCATTATTTGAATTTTAATTAAAATAAGAAACAAGGGTGTTTATACACCATCACCAAAGTAGACCAAACATTATTCAAAACTTGAAAAATGTAATTGTTTTGGTTCCCATTGATGCTTATGGGCAAAAGCCCTGGAAGTAGCCAGAGCCCATGTACCCGCCCCTGTGGTGAGGACTAGCGGGTGCCACGTGGCTCCGTCTCGCTGGTGCACAGGGGAGCCTTTGGCCCCTGCTGCGAGGGGGATCACAGCAGGTTTGCTCCAACTCTTTCCTAGGCCATTATCCATGGGCGGGGTGGGGGTGGGGGTTAACTATTCATTGTATCCATTATTTTTAACCAGCTAAGCCTATAGGGAAGTTGAGCTCAGTCTCATTCACGAAGGGAAAAGCTTGGAGGCCACTATGCTAGGGAACTGGCATTAAGACTATGGTGTCCGTAGAGACCCAGGAGGAAGGTCATTCCATGCTAGATAAGGGCATAAAAGCTATAGCCACACAGAGTTAGACCTACATTTGAATCCTGACACCAGTATTTACTAAGCGTGTAACCTTACCCTTAGAAAAGTTTCCTAACTGGCCTGGCATGTTGGCTTATGCCTGTACCCTAGCACTCTGGGCAGCCGAGGCAGGTGGATTGCCTGAGCACAGGAGTTCAAAATCAACCTAAGCAAGAGGGAGATCTTGTCCGTCTTAAAAATAGAAAAACTAGGCCCGACGCCCACAGCACAGTGGTTACTGCGTCAGCCACATACACCAAAGCTGGTGGGTTCCAACACAGCCTGGGCCAGCTAAACAACAATGACAACTGCCACAAAAAATAGCTGGGCATTGTGGCAGGTGCCTGTAGTCCCAGCTACTTGGGAGGCTGAGGCAAGAGAATTGCTTAAGCCCCAGAGTTTGAGGTTGCTGTGAACTGTAATAACACGGCACTCTACCAAGGGGGACATAGTGAGACTCTGTCTCAAAAAAAAGAAAAACTAGCCTGGCGTTGTGGTGAGTGCCTATAGTCCCAGCTACCCAGGAGGCCGAGTCAAGAGGATCACTTGAACCCAAGAGTTTGAGGTTGCTCTGAGTTATGATGATGCCACAGCAGTCTACCCAGGGCAACAGAGACTCTGCTTGAAAAAAAAAAGAAAGAAAGAAAGGAAAGTTACCTAATCTCTCTTTATTTTGGTTCTCATTTTTCTCCTCTGTACACCAGGAGTTATAATGGATACCTCATACCATTGTGTTCATGAATGGATGAGATAATGGATAGAAGCACACTTTGCACCTAGGTGAGAATAAGAAGAAACCACAGAGACAGAGAAACGATTCATGAATCCCACATGCTTGGCCTCAGGAAATAGATGCTGCCTTCCTTCTGGATAATTCCATTTTGATGGGTAGAACACACTAGCTTTATTTTCTTCCAAATCCATCTTGATTTCCCCCATAATTAAACTTAAGGGCCCTGGACCTCCCCAGGACCCTCATTTCAGATGGGAGAGCAAGCTGAGGCCCCCGCCCCCTTCCTCCCGACAGCTATCCTGTTATGGCTCCTCTTTCAGACACTTGGAAGTTTGGCCTTCAGAGTCCACCTGGATACAGAAATAAGCCACAGTTTTTTTTAAGCGGGCTTTCTCCAAGAATCTTTCACATATGCTTTTAACAGGGTGAAGCTGCCCTCAGGTTAAGCATTATGCTATCACTGACGGAAGACAAGAGGTGCACCACCTCCCCCCCCAGAAGAGCAAGGCTGAACTTCCCTTTTTCATATTCTCTCCCAAACTACCTGCTGGGTGACTGTTTAATTAGTGGGCAAGCAGCGATTCCCAGAAATTATAGAGTCTTTAGTGTTCACAGGGACATAGTTCCTAATGTTTTTCCCAGCAGTATATACAACCATTTCCTACTTTTAAATAGTAGGCTAATCTGAATATTAACTAGCTGCCAATTTCAACACACCTCTCCTATAAACGTTTCCTTCCTGGGCAGGGAGGAAGCCCAAATGATGTGGTCCTGTGTAGTTCTTTAGCTTTCAGTTTTATGATCGGTGCAGAGCATCTGATTATTTCCAGGTGTTTCAGGTTTTCCCGGGGCCTCCTTGTTATTTTTCCCCCCTCCAAGTTCCTTTGGCAATGAATGTGGCCGTGAGATCCAAAGTCGTGAAGGATGTGTTCACCACTTCCCTCTTATGTCTGTCTCTCTTTATTTAATCACAAGCTCACTGTCTTTATCCATGTTCATTCCCTGAGGTATTCGCACAGCGTTTGTGTTGACTGCCTTAATTTTGATCTTCTCTAATCATTCCCTGCCAGATGGCAGTTAAAGTTTAATAGCCCCTGTAAAAACGGTTCCCTTTCTTCTTTCATCAGTCATGTGTGTTTACTTAGCTAACTGCTGGATGTTCACAATGAACACAAAGTGACCACCAACAAAACGGGTTCAACAAACACATCGGCTTAATACTTTCCATGGTGGCTAAGGAGGCTGCCCACCGCTATCCACTTGGCCCTTATCCTTACCTTTTATCATCTTTCCTTCTCTGCTTTGTGAGTTTTCTTTCCTTTTTATCTCCCTTCTCAGGCTGGCTAGTGGAAAACCACAAGACCAGAGGCCTGGCCGTCATCAGGATGCAGCAATTAAAGTGGGTGGCCATGATCATCTCCAGCAGTATTTCAACACTAGATGATGTTCGGCTTGTTCCTAGAGCTTTTCTTGCCACACCCAGGAGATGTGGGTAAGAATCATTCTTTATGATTCATAGAAAGAAGCAGAGATAACTCACAGGAGGACCCACAGAAGGCTGGGATAGAAACTTGGCATTCTCAAGGAACAAAATTAAAAAGCAAATACATATAACAAATTCATCTCTAAGTAAATAGTGTGCCCTCTTTGTCTTTGGTGTATTCTACCATCATCCTCATGGCTAATGCAGAAATAGCAATTAAATAAGCATTATAGACTATGGCATTTTATAGATGAGTCATACTATGTGAACTCTTGCTGTCACATACATCTCTATAGAAGTTCCCTGTCACTTAGATTTATATTCAACTTAGTAAAATATGGAGAGGCTATCTAAATGAAAAAAAAAGAAAGAAAGAAAAAAAGACTTATTAAAGCAAGCATTTTTGGTGAATATATATACACATACTACTTAAAACCTATAAAATATAGGACCCTTGGCTGAGGTCAGCAATTTACAGCCTGTTGGCCATAGTCAGCCTATTGTCTGTTTTTGTAAATAAAGTTTTATTGGGACAGAGTCATACTCATTCTATGCCTATCAATTATGACTGCCTTCATGTGACAATGGCGCTGTTGAGTAGTTTCAACAAGAGACTCTGTGACCTACAACACCTAAAATATTTACCAGCTGGATCTTAATGGAAAAAGTTTGTTCGCCTCTGCTCTAAGCCTTTGAATTATGACATTGCATGTTATTTCTACTTCAATAAATGATTTTTCTCATAATTCAAGAATGCTTACTAGGTGGTGTTATTGAACATTGCTTAAATGGATTTTGATTTTAAGTAGCATTTCAAATGCAAAAAGATCCTAAAATGATCTACTACAATGCCTATTTCAACTGTAGTGACCACCTCAAAGTGTCAAAACACTGCAGATGGTCAGGAAATTCTTGCTAATTGGGGAAGCAGTTGATGGCCACCGTATATTCTACAACTGGTGGTAATGTAGAATGTGGGCTAGAGTTATCCTAACTATTAATGAAGAAAAAAATACATGTTAATATTTGGACAGTTAGATGCTTTGAGACCAGAACCATCTATCTGAGCTTTAATTTTTTTCCTCTATAAATCAATGCTATGAATTAAATAATTTACCATCCTGTCTAGCACAAATGTTCTATGGTCCATATTTTACCCAGCCAAAATGCAAGTATCACCCCTCCCTCCACCAAAAATAAGTTTTTAGGTGCTCATGGGATTATAGTTAGTCCCACTTCTTAAATAGCCCCTACAGAACGTTTTTAGTTCTGGGCAATTTTGACCTAAATCTCAGGGACCTGAAGAAGAGATAATACTTGGCAATAACAAGCATTATGTATGAGGTCTGACAATTAAGTTTGTGAACTTGTCCTAGAAAAAGTGCTTCATATCTCATTGCTGATGTCACTATGGTTACCTTTGAAATAATCCTCTTGGGAAGCCATGTATGCATGCCAGTGCCTAGTCTGCCCTTCAAAGCAATTTTTCTTTTTCTGAGACAGAATCTCTCTCAATTGCCCTGGGCTTGAGTGCTGAGATGTCATAGATCACATCAACCTCAAACTCTTGAGCTCAACCCGCCCTCTTGTCTCAGCCTCTCAAGCAGCTGGGACTACAGGCACCTGCCACAATGCCTGGCTAGTTTTTCTATTTGTAGAGAAGTTATCTTGCTTTGCTCAGGGTGCCTTCAAAGCAATTTTGGAACTCTTTTTCTGGAATTAACCATCTGAGCTATCATTGTACAAGGCCTGACAATTAAGTTCACAAACTTGCCACCATGCACTTAGGTTGGCAGCACTGTTCAAACAACTTGGTATGGTTTCATAACCATATATCAGTTATATGATATACCGTAGATCAGGTATATCAGTGTCCCATGTCAATGTGTAGCAGTGTCTTGCTGAATGGCCTTTGTTGTTGTTGTGTTTTTTTGTACTATATAATAACAGCTCTGATGGTCATTCTAAAAAGAGTTCCAAAATTGCTCTGAAGATGGACTGGGCACTGACATTGGTGCAGAGCTTCCCAAGGCGAGTACTTCAAAGGCGCCCATAGTAATATTTAGCAATGAGGTATGTAGCACTTTTTCTAGGACAAGTTACAGACTTAATTGTCAGACCCTGTAGTCTCCCACCAAATATCTTAGCTATGACCACAAAAATGGGAGACTTGTGCCATTGGAAACATGAGGAAGTGTATCAGGAACAGGACAAATAAGGAATCAACTTTCCATGAAGATTTTAAAGGGAGAATTTTTAAAAAAATTGACTAATGATTTAGAAGATCTTTTTTATACGAAGGCAAATACAGCCATATTGTGGTAGAGCATGCAAAAATCAGCATGAATTTTAAAAGGAAAATACAACTCTTTAAAGAAATTGTGTTCATGTGCAAGGAGCTTTGGAGTGGAGGACTGGAACCTCTCTCCTCCCTTATGCCCACGTACAAAGTGCTATTCGCTATTCCTGGTCCCTTGGGAAACTTTAAGAGGAAAGTTAGATAGTCATTGCTTCATAGGAAGTGAATTCTCAAATGCTAGTGTGCAAAATACCACTTGAGCTTTGAGTTAGTAAAGTAATAATCAGACTTACTACTGTTTCTCAAAACTTCTCACTAGCTCTGAGAAGTTTATTCCCCCAATGTGTTTGTAAGTGAACATTCAGAGTGGTCCAGATTTATGAATTCTCAGTGTGGGTATCTTGTCCTGAGACTTCAATAAATGTCTATGGGTAAAATTCAAGTATCATATATCAATCAAATTATTTCTAGGTTTTTTTCAAGCAAGGGAGGAGTGGGGGAGGCAAGAGATAGGGTAGGTAATAAACCAGGAGGCATAGCCACAGACTCACAGTGTGAATTTGGCCAAGTACAGCAACTATGGACCATGGTTTCTTTACCCATGATGTAAGGTTGAAGCTAGAGGCAGACTCACATGTGCTACACATAAAATTCTTACTAAGTTATAATTGCTATGAAAATGTTACTAGTATCATCCATTCTATGTCTGGCTATTGTAAAAAACTTATAATACCCTCTATAATAGGAGTAAATACTACTATTATTTTATGCTTGCTCTTAATCTCTTCTTTTAGTAAAGAGTATAAACACTGTGAATGATTCAAGTATCAGAAAGCTAATTTTGAACATAGCAAGTAGGAAAAAATGAGATGATTCACATCAAAAAGATGCCATAATGACACTCAGCAATACTAAGGCTTAAGAAACAAGGAAGTTTATTTCTCTCTCAGGTAACAGTCACTGTTAGGTAGGCAGCCTCTTCCACATAAGCCATGTAGAGATCGAGGCTGATGACAGCCCTCCTGCTTCCATATGTGACTTCCAAGATTATTTTGGTCATTGGAATTACCGTCACTAGGAGGGCAGAAGCCTGGAATTCCAGAGCCAGGAATTTGTACGAGACAAGTTGATCACATCACTTCCATCTACCTTCTTTTGGCAAGAATTTAGCTACACACCCACAATTACCTGCAATGGGAACTGGGAAATGGGACGTCTTATCCCAGCCAAATCTCCATTGTAATGAAAGAAGTGAAGAACAGATGGGTGGATAAATAATCCTTATGATCATTGTGATGAAAGAGACTGAAGAGGCAAACTAGTCTGTTACTCCATATATAAGCGGATATATACACATATTTTAATATTTGTACGAAATATTCAGTAATAATAAATTTCAGTAATAATAAAACAAATTAATGTTACTCTAACTCTAACACATCTTAGAATTTATACAGTTGGAGATCTCTAATTTTCTTCTCTCCCTGAACGGAGGAAAACACTCTCCCAAATCTCACATGAATTGTTCATTGTGATTTGTTGTTTAACATTGTACTACATTTAAAAAATCAATAAACTATATTAACAATAACTGCGTGTTTTCAACTTTATACAAAGTGGCATCATCACATCAGAATAACGCTTGCTTTTTCACCCGCCCCAAATGTTCCCTCCATAAAAGCAGCTTGCTTTTCTCCTCAAAATTATTTCTTTAGATTTATCCATATTGATAACATAAACTCAACTCTTTCACTTTACTGCTTTATCATATTTGTTTGCATGAATATAGCTTTTAGTGGTTTTTTAATTATTACAAATATTGCTCTAATGAGCATCTTTGAGCACACAGGCAAGCATTTCACTAGAGTCGTGTTGTTCATTAAAGTAGCCACTAGCCACATGTAGCCACTCAAATTAAGCTGATTAATTGAAGTCAATGAATGTCATAAAATTTGAAACCTAATTCTTCAGTTACACTAGCCACATCTCAAGTGTTTGGTAGCCACATGTGGGTGAGTGGCTAGTATATTGGATGGCACGGCTATCGACATAAAAACTCCCATTGAATAATGCTGCCCTGAAGTGTATACACACCAGTGGAACTGGTGAGTTCTAGGGTAGGTATATCCTTACTTTAATTGATTTTGCCAAATTGCTTTCCAAGTCAGCAAGATTCTCAGTTGTATGCAGCAGAAAGCCTTTATGGATCATTCAAACAAGAAAGATACTTTTAAAAAAAAAATTGGATAGCTTACAGAATCTTAGGAAGGTTTGAAAACCAAATGAAGCTAAACCACTTAATATCACACCATGGAATTGACCTACTGAGGATAATCCTGAACTGCTTACGGCACAGTTCCTACAGTTTATATTTCTGAAATGACACATAGTGGGTGGTGTTGCTGTTTCTTGGCCTAGAGTCATTGCTGCCTCTAGAAACTGTCCCTAGCTGCCATCCCTGCTGCCATCTCCACTGCAAGGGTTCTGCTTGGATCCTACTTTTTAATTCTGCCTTCAGATTCAAAGATTGGAATTGGTGCACCTGTTTGGCAGCCTGGGTTAAACACCTGCATCTCATCTTTACAGAAGGCTAGGAAGGCAAGTAGCTTGCAATTTTTCATAGCTGGGAAATGTGCTAATTTTCAGACTTACTACCTATTGCCCAGTTGGTCTCTAAAGTGGATATAAAAATTTTAATTCTTGCCACAGAAAAACATAGTTCCCATTTCTCCACATAGTTTCCAACATGTGGTGTCATCTAGCATTTTAATGTGTGCCAAACTAATAGCTGTACAAAGATATCTCAGTGTGGTTTTAATTTGCATTCTCCTGATCAACAGTAAAGCTAAGCATCCTTTAATATGTTCTCTAATCATTAGGACTTCTTCTATAAACTTCCTAGTCCTACCTTTTGCCCAATTTTTAAATTGGCATTTTGGCCATTTTCTTATTTATGTGAAGAACTTTTTTTATATATTTCATGTTAATTTTTTAAATTCTAGGCATTAGATATATCTTTTCCCAGGTGGTAGATAGTCTTTTCGCTTTAAAAGAGTCTTATTATGCAAATCTTTAATCACATACAGAATAGGATAATATAATGAATCCCAATATACCCCTTACAAAAATTATTTTAAAAACCCTATATAAAGGCTCAGGGGCAAGCTTGTTTCATCTATATCACCACCCTCATCCTTCCCACATTAGTTTACTTAGAGGAAAATTCCCAGATAGTATACCACTTTCTACATAAGATATTTCAGAATGAATCTTTGAGGACAACAACTTGTTGTAAAACCAGAACCATACCATCTGAACTTTGTCAACCTAATAATATGTAAAAAGAAATGCCATAGTATAATCAAATTATCTGGTCAATGTTCAAATTCCCCCACCTGCTTTAAAACTGTTTTGTTTGAATCAATATTCAAACAACCAATTACTATCAATATCCAATAACCACTACAACTGGTTGATATTTCTTTTAGGTACATTTTAATCAATAGGTTTACTACTTCATATCTCTCTCTCTCTCTTTCCCCCTCTCTCCCTAGTTTCTGGAAATGTTTTGTCATTGCTAATGAAGCCAGGTTTTTGTCTTTTAGCGTTTCTAAGGTTGGAATTTTGCTGTTCAAATCTATGTGGTATGGTGTAGCATGTTCCTCTGTTCCCTGTATTTTCTATAAATTGCCAATTAAATTGGGACACTTGAATACATTCAACCTCTACTATTTTGGCAAGATGACTTCCTGGCTGGCGTACCGTGATTTCTTCAAGCAGTACATAACTTCTTTGCTAGCAGCCATTGGTGATCATTACTTGGGCCCATTAATTCATTGGGGGGTTGCAAAATGATATTCTAAAATTATCAGTCTATCTGTATTTGTTAGCTGGAATAGTGCCATTAAAACCAACACACACAAAAAACCAAAATTGTCTTTTATTGAGCTGTTGGTACCCTGAGGCACAGGTACCAGTATAAGGCAAGATAAATGCTATTTTCCCTTAATGGTTTTTAATGTTGTAAGTAGGCTCCCTCTATTCCTACAAAGAGGGACAGGTTGTGGGTTCCAAATAGTTCCCAACTGAACAAATGAAGAATACTTGAAGAAATGGCTACATCCTGGTCTGGAACTGGAAATGTATAGGATGAGTCTACAACATCATAATCCAAAGTAAAGAAGCTGTGAAGAAAACTAGAGTTGCATCCACAGTGCTATAGTGCACAGTAGTGCTATAGTGTAACTTGAGTTTTCCACTGACCAGAGCGGGTAATTTGAGCATTCATAACAGTAATAATTAAAGGATTGAAACACCACTTGTATGTTTCAACTCACAAGTTCATAACGCCAAACAAAAAACGTTTCGTATTTCTGACAGTTTTCTCTTGCATCCAGATGTTATTTTAACCTCAGTGCAATCAGATTAATATTTCCCTTTAAGTTTGTGCTTTAGTGTATGTTCTTCAAGAAATTTGTCTTACTTTTAAATTGTCTTTCCTAATTAAGGATTCATTCAAACTATTTTTACATACTATGTAAGTTACACTCATTGTTTAACTGGAGTCCCATAAGGAAAGACTAGAGAGACTCAAAGAGGAAATTTTTGGAGAAACAGAGGACTGAAATTTTTCTACAATTGAAGTATAAATTTTTTTAAAAAGGTATCCTTGGGCGCATCATGCAAAAATGCTAAACAATGCAAAGATCTTAAAATCAGTCAAGGAAAAATGATAAATTACAAGAAATGACAAATGACTTCTCTGTATCAATAATAAGAGTCAGGAACTACTATTTCTCTCAAATACTGAAAGAAAGAAAAATATTCTCAATCTACACTTGTGTACCCTCAAAAATTATGTTTTGAAGAATGAGAGTGAAATAGGGCGGCACCTGTGGCTCAGTGAATAGGGCGCCAGCCCCATATATGGAGGGTGGCGGGTTCAAACCCAGCCCTGGCCAAGCTGCAACAAAAAAATAGCCGGCATTATGGCAGGTGCCTATAGTCCCAGCTACTTGGGAGGCTGAGGCAAGAGAATCGCCTAAGACCAGGAGTTGAAGGATGCCGTGAGCTGTGACACCACAGCACTCTACTGAGGGTGATAAAGTGAGACTCTGTCTCTAAATATAAATAAAATAAAGAAAAAAAAGAATGAAAGTGAAATAATGAAAGGAGGTACTCGGGGAACAATGAAAATGTCTCCAGTGTGCCATCTGAGATGTGAGATGGAAGAATGAGGAAATAAAATGGTAATGATGTATATTCCATTACTACATGTTTAACAGAAACAACAGTAATAATGCCTAATTTATGGCTTGGAGCCTGTGGTTCAAGTGGCCAAGGTACCAGCCACATATACCAGAGCTGGTGGGTTTGAATCCAGCCCGGGTCTGCCACACAACAACGACAGCTGCAACCAAAAAATAGCTGGGCATTTTGGTGGGCACCCGTACTCCCAGCTACTTAGGAGGCTAAGGCAAGCAACCTCCACTTAAGCCCAGGACTTGGAGGTTGTTGTGAGCTGTGACGCCGTGCCACTCTACCCAGGGTGACAGCTTGAGGCTCTGTCTCAAATAAATAAATAAATAATGCCTAATTTATAAAGTGAGAAAAAGAAGGACAAAACTAAGATATGGAACAATTGCATGTAAATCAGGAAAAGAGAAGGTGTGATCCAAGTCAAAGAGTTCTCAAGACTTATATTTTTCAAAGAGGTGTAAGACAAGGTATTGTGTAAATTTAACTTTTGTTTCATTAAATATGTGCAATAACATTTCTATAATATCTAGTAGCAATAGATGGCATCTAAATCAGCAGAGAGGGAAAACAGTGGACAAAAAAGAAACACATATAGGGACAGACATATAAATCAAACAGAACAGAGAGTCCAGAGATAAACTATTATATTTATGGTCAACTGATTTTTGACAAGAATGCCTGAGACAATTCAATGGGGAAAAATAGTCTTTTCAACAAATAGTGCTAGGACAACTGGATAGCCACAACCAAAAGAATGTTCCTTCTTAACAATACACAGAAATTAACTCGTAGAGCTAAACAGAAGAGCTAAAACTGTAAGACTCCGGAAAGAAAATGGGGGCTTACATCTCTGTGACCTGGAGCTATAAATTTACAAAAGCTTAAGTAACAAATAACAAAGAGGAATAATTAAACCTCATAAAAATGCAAAGTTTTAATGTTCCAGGAAAGAATATCAAAAAAGTGAAAAGACAACCCACAAAATGGAGAGAATATTTGCAAATCATATATCTGATGGGCAGTTACAATTCAAGAATAAAAATATGAAAATCTAGTCTTTTTTTCAGTAATTTAAGACCGTTCTAAAAAGTAAAGTCTATTAATTTTAAAGAGACAAATAACTGAATTTTATAATGGGGAAATGATCTAAATAAATACTTTTCCAAAGGAGATGTACAAATGGCCAATAGACAGCTGAGCAATGTTCAACATCATCAGTCATTAGGGAACTGCAAATCAAGACTGCACCGAGAAAGCCTATTACTTGTTATGAAGGCAAAAAGAAGACAGACAATGACAAGCATTTGTGGGGCTGTGAAGAAACTGGAACCCTCAAATACTGCTGGTAGCAATATAAAATGGTATAGCCACTTTGGAAAGCAGCTTGACATTTTCTCAAAAAGCAAACTTGAATCCACTGAGAGTATATCCAGGATAAATGAAGACCTATGTCCAAGTAAAAACTTGTACAGCAACATATGCAGAGTAGCCAACAAATGATACTAATCCAATGATTGTTTATGCTAAAAAATACTCTGCTGTTGAATGCAGAACAGATATGTGCTTCAAGATGGATGAATCTTAAAAACGTTATGCTAAGTGAAAGAAGCCAGTCACAGAAGAACACATGGTATATGATTCAATGTCAAGGATAAGCAAATCTAAAGAGACAAAGAATAGATCAGTCTGGCTGCCCAGGCCTAAGACTGGGGATGCCAGGTAGAAGTGGGGAGTGACTACTAATGGGTACAGAGTTTCTTTTAAGGGATGTGAAAATATTCTAAAATTAACTATGGTGATAGTTGTATGACTCTGTCAATATACTAAAAATTGTTGAATAGTATACTTTGAATGTGTGAATTGTATGGTATGTGAATGATATCTCAATAAAGTTGATAAAAAATAAACAAAACAAACATGCACACACAAGGAAATACAATCGCAGGATGGCTGGAGCCAATGCCATCAGAGATTTTTCTCAGCCTCTTTTCTCTGCTTTCCTCATATGTTTACTACAGATATTTTCAACATAGAAGAGTTTCAACACAGTGATGGTTTCCAGATACCTACCCACTCAACTCCACAGCTAAAGAGGAAAGGGGCTTCTCTTTCCAGAAGCAGTTTGAAATATCCCAGCAAAAGCACTAATTGGTCCTGTGAAAGTATTGTTCCCGCTTTTCAAACCAATCACAATGGCCAATGGTATGAAGAATTATGATTGGTCAAGTTTTGGTAGGTGGGATAAGATGGGAGAAAGTTGTTACAGAAGGGAAAGTAGAGGACAAAAGGGAAGAAAAAAAAAAGAAGTTGTCTGCTTTAGGCATATAGTTTACCTATACGCCCACCCTTAAGTAATTTCTTTTTAAATCACAGCCAAGAATCTTATTAAAATGTTCTTACCAGAAACATTTGAACCTGAGTGATAGTAAACTTCAGTTCTCAAGTCAACCTACAGATGTCCAGTTTTGTTGTTGTTGTTGTTGTTGTTGTTGTTGTTGTTTGGGTGACTCACTTGGTCGCCCCCAGTAGAATGCTGTGGTATCACAGCTCACAGCAACCTCAAACTCCTGGGCTGAAGCAATTCTCTTGCCTCTGCCTCCCAAATAGCTGGGACTACAAGCACCTGCCACAATGCCCAACTATTTTTAGAGATAGGGGTCTGGCTTTTGCTCAGACTGGTCTCAAACCTATGAGCTCAGGCAATCCACCCGCCTCGGCCTCCCAGAGTGCTAGAATTACAGGCGTGAGCCACCATGCCCAGCCCAGATGTCCAGTTTTAAATGAGTCTGGCCTGCTACCTCTTACATGAGCCTATTCTTACTCCAGTGTCCAAATGGGAACTATTCTTGTTGGTTATTACAAGATCCAAAAAGGGTACACAATTGCATGATTCTATCTAACTTTATGAAGATATATATGTGATTGCTTTTTGGTGATGACCAAGGCCAGACTTCCTCTCATAAATTAATTTCCTTAATTTATTTATGCCACCTTTATGTACCACCCTTAATCACTCTCTTCAGAGACTCACATACTTCCAAATTTACTTGTACTAATTCACCTCAATAAAAAAAAATAAATCTTTTTTCTTTTACACCTTCACATTTATTGTACTTCTTCAAGTCAATTTTCTCAACAGAACTTCTGAAATTGCCAAAGTACAAGGATGAATGTCAGAATGTCAAGGGTTTTAAAATGAATTCTGGCAAGACAGAAAAGGTCAAAGCAGATTTCTTCAACATGTTCAAATGTGGTCCTGATTATAAAGATTTTTACAAGGAGTATTTAGGCTATTCCTTAAAATGACTGCAGTATTCTGCTATTCTTGAGGATTAAATTTTCCTTGGAACACTCTTCTCTCTAGGGTCCCCCTTTGTTCTGGGTCACCCCTCCTCATGCTTCTTCTCATGGTTGAGATGTCGTCTCTTCTGAGATGCCTTTCCAGGTCCCTTGAGCCATAGCCAGTTGCTCCTTCTAACACTCTGTATATTCAGTGTTTACACTTTTATAGAATTTATTACTCTGCATTCTAATTTCCAGTTAATTCATGCACCTCTGTTTCTGCTCCTCTCCATGTAAAGTCAACTTCCTAGGGACAAAGACTGAGCCTAGACTAAAATACTTCAGTGCCTAGCATAGTGCCTACAAGTAGCTGATATGCATTTATTAAATTGAGGCGCATTCTTCAAAACAGTTGTCCTGTTTTCCACAAAAGCATAAAGGTCATGAAAGACTGAGAAACTGTCCCAGATTGGAAGGTTGGGGGAGAACAAGAAGGCAGACTCTGGTCCTATACAGGATGCTGAACCAGAAAAAAAAAAAAAACATTAATAGCTCAAATGGCAAAATCTGAATAAGGTTAGTGGGTTAGTTAATGGTATTGCATAAATATTAATCTGGTTTTGACAATTACACAGTGGTTTTGTAAAATGTTAACACTTGGGGAGCTGAGTGAAGGGCCTAGGAATTCTTTGATTTTTGTAACCTCTTTATGAGCTTAAAATTATTTCAAAGTGGAAAGTTGAAAATCGTAAATAGGAACCAAAGTTCATATGTTGACATAAATAAAAAAGAAGTTAGGCAAGAAAAAGAGGAGGGAAGAAGGAATGAAAGCTAAAACTAAATGGCTTTTGGCTAGGGTAACGGAAGGATAGATTTGAGAGCTTTCATAACCACAAGTGCCTAAAATGCCATTATTACCACATTCTTAGCAGTCTAATTAGGAAATGCTGTTCATGACCACAACTTTATGTAATCCTTTCTTTGTTGCTTACTCCTGAGATTTGTTCCATATGTTTTTAAATCATTCAGTTCAATTAAAGGAGTACTTACTGAGTGCTTGCTATGTGCCGGGCATAGTGGATGAGCACCCGGAATACATACAAATATTGTTGCAAGATACATTCCTTGTCCTCAGGGAGGATCTCAACCTACAGGGAAGGCCCAAGCAAAAAGCAAAGAAAGAGGCTGGGCCCGGTGGCTCACGCCTGTAATCCCAGCACTCTGTGAGGCTGAGGTGGGTGGATTGCCTGAGCCAGGAGTTTGAGACTAGCCTAAGCAAGAGGGAGACCCCCAACTCTCCTAAAAAGAGAAAAATTAGCCAGGCATTGTGGTGGGCACCTGTAGTTCCAGCTGCTTGGGAGGCTGAGGTTAGATGGTTGCTCAAGCCCAAAGAGTTTGAGGTTGCTGTGAGCTATGATGCCATAGCACTGAAGTGAGACTGTCTTAAATAAAACCAAAAAAAAAGGAAAGGAAAGGAAAGGAGAGGAGAGGAGAGGAAAGGGAAAAGAAAATAAAAAATAAATAGGAGTGTTGATACAGTAAGAAATATGCCTAGACAAGTATCACATGAGGAGGTAAGGTAGCAAAGTGTTTGCTTTCCTGGGAACACAAAAGTCTCACAGAAGGGGTGATTTGTATGCTGATTTTCAAACTAAATATTTTCCAGGTAGACAAAGTACGGAAAAGCATTCCAGGCACAGCATGTATAAGATGTCAGAGGTGATAAATAGCAGATCACAGCTAAAATGAGAAGCACCCACAGAAAAATGGGATATAATTTACCTATCCTAAAATTCACCCATTTCAAGTATACACTTCCGTGGTTTTTAGTATTTCACAGAGTCGTACAGCCATCATTCCTATCTAATTTTAGAACATTAAAATATCACCCCTCCCTAAATAAAATTCTATACCCATTAGCAGTCACTCCCCATCTCCCACAACCAGCCCTAAGCAACCACCAATCTACTTTCTATTGTTGCCTATTCTGGATATTTCATAGTGAAGAGATAACATAGTAGAAGATCTTCTGTAACTGCATTCCTTCATTTAGAATAATATTTTCAAGGTCCACGGTCATGTGACTGTTGGCTATTCATATATCTTCTTTTGAAAAAACCTGTTCCTGTCTTTCACCTCCTTTTTAATGTGGCTATTTGATCTTTTTCTTGCTGATTTGCTTGAGTTCTTTGTAGATTCTGGATATCAGCATATTGTTGGATATTTTTCCCATTCTGTAGACTGTCTACATTCTCTGTTGATAATTTCTTTGGTTGTGCATAGACTTTTTAATTTAATTAAGACACATTTATTTATTTCTGTTGTTGTTGTATTTGCCTTCAGGGTCTTAGCCACAAAGTCTTTGGATGGGCTGATGTCTAGAAGAGTTTTTCCAATGGTTTCTTCCATAATTTTTATGGTTTCAGATCTTACATTTAGGTCTCTAATCCATGTTGAGTTAATTTTTGTATATAGTGAGAGATAGGGATCCTGTATCATTCTGTTGCATGTGGCTGTCTAATTTTCTCAGGGCCTTTTATTGAATACGGTATCCTGTTCCCACTATGTATTTTTGTCTGCTTGGTCAAAATCAGTTGGTAATAGCTACGTGGTTTTATTTCCGTACTCTCTATTTTGTCTCATTGATCTGTGCCTCTACTTTTATACCAGTACTATGTCTTGTAATATAATTTGAAGTCAGGTAATGTACTACCTCCATATTTGTTCTTTTTGCTTAAAATTGCTTTGGTTATCTGGGCTCTTTTTGGTTCCATATGAAGCTTACAATTATTCTTTCTGGATCTGTGAAAAATAACCTTGGTATTTTGATGGGACTTGCATTGAATCTATAAATCCCTTTGGGCAATGTAGATATTTTAATGATGACGATTCTTCTAATCCATGAGCATGGGATGATTTTCCATTTGTTTACAATATCTATGATTTCTTTCATCAGTGTTTTGTAGTTCTCCTTCAGAGATCGTTTATCTCCTTGGTTAAGTGTATTCCTAGATATTTTGTTTGCTTTGCTGATATTGTAAATGACATTGTATTCTTAATTTTGACTCTCAGCTTGAATGTTATTAGTATATAGAAATGCTACTGACTTGTACACATTGATTTTATAACCTGAGACTTTGCTGAATTTATTTATAAATCTAAGAGTAGATTTTCTGGATATAAGATCTTGTCATTGGTAAATGGAGGATAATTTGACCACCTCTTTCCTGATTCAGATACCCTTTATTTCTTTCTCTTACCTGATTTCTCTGGCTAGTACTTCCAGTATTATGCTGAATACAAGTGGTGACAGTGAGCACCCTTGTCTTATTCCAGGTCTTAGGGGTAATGCTTTTAGTATTTCCCAATTAGATAAGAGGTTGGCTGTGGGTTTGTCATATAGAGCATTTATTATTTTGAAACATGTTTCTTTAATGCCTAGTATGTTGACAGTTGTTACCATGAAAGGATGCTGGATTTTATCAAAAACTTTTTCTGAGCCTACTGAGATGATCGGATGGCCTTTAATTTTACTTCTGTTTATGTGGTGAATCACATATATTGATTTGCATACTTCAAACTATCCTTGTCATCCCTAAGATGAAATCCATTTGGTCATGGTGGATTATCTTTTTGATATGCTATTGAATTTGGTTCTCTAGCACAGTAGTACCTCTGTAAGTTGACTACCTAAGGGACTATAACAAACTGGTCAACACATGAAGGTGGTCAACATAAGCAACTAGGCCTACTGTACTGATACACATATGTGGTACATGTCTGGTTTACGAAAATTAGGTTGACTTGGCTCGGCGCCTGTGGCTCAATCAGCTAAGGCGCCAGCCATGTACACCTAAGGTGGCGGGTTCGAATCCCCAGCCCGGGCCCGCCAAACAACAATGATGGCTGCAACCAAAAAATGGCCGGGCGTTGTGGCAGGCGCCTGTGGTCC
>CAUYQV010064207.1:0-32573 GCA_963574575.1 Galagoides demidoff
TTCTGGGGTACAGTGTGGGGTTTTCACACACAAACCAAAACTCTTCCATCAAACTGGTTAACATAGCCTTCATGTCATTTTCTTAGTTATTGTTTTAAAACGTTCACATTCTACTCTTAGAAAGATTCACTTGTACCCTTGCAAGATAAACCTCAGAAGTGATCCCTCCAATCCCCCTCCCGTTTTTTGACTTTTAAAAAATGGTCCTTCTGACAGGGGTAAGGCGGTATCTCATTGTGGTTTTAATTTGCATTTCCCCAATAATCAGGGATGTTGAGCATTTTTTCATGTGTTTCTTGGCCATTGTTCTATCTTTCTTTGAAAAGCTTCTGTTCATGTCTTTTGCCCACTTTTAAATAAGGTTATTTTTTTTCTTGCTGATTTGTTTGAGAACTTTATAGATTGTAGATATATGTCCTCTGTCAGATGTACAGTTTGTGAATATTTTCTCTCATTCTCTGTGTTGTCTATTTACTCTGTTGATTATTTCTCTGCTGTGCAGAAATGTGTTAGTTTGATTAAGCTTCATTTTCTTTTTAAAATTTTTGCTTTTGCTGCATTTACTTTTGGAGTCTATGCCAATGTCAAGAAGAGTTTTTCCTATGTTTTCTTCTAGAAATTTTAAGTTTTGAGGTTTTACATTTGCATCTGTAACCTAGCTTGAGTTAATTTTGTATACAGTGAGAGGTAGGGATCCACTTTCATTCTTCTGCATGTGGCTATTCAGTTTTCCCAGCACCATTATATCAAATAAGGTGTCCTTTTCCCAGTGTATGTTTTTTTTTCTGCTTTGTTGAACATCACTTGACTGTAGCTATGTGGCTTTATTTTTGAGTTTTCTATTCTGTTCCATTGGTCTATGTCTCCAACTTTATACTACCACCATGCTGTTTAGTTACTGTAGCTTTGTAGTATAGTCTGAAGTCAGGTGCTGTGATGCCTTCCGGTAAGTTCTTTTTGCTTAGGATTGCTTTGGGTATTTTGGCTCTTTTTTGGTTCAGGTGAAGTTTAGGATTTTTTTCCCTAGATATGTGAAAAATGATGTTAATATCTTGATGGGAATTGCATTGAATCTGCAAACCTTTGGAGGCAGAATGGACGTTTTAATGATGTTGATTCTTTTAATCCATGAGCATGGGAAATTTGTCCATTCCTTGGTCTCATCTATGATTTCTTTCATCAGTATTTTTTAGTTCTTATTGCAGAGATTTTTTACCTCCTTAGTTAAGCATACTCCTAGGTTTTTCTCTGCAGAAATTGTAAATAATATTGTGTGCTTGATTTGACTCTCAGCTTCATTGTTATTAGTACATAGAAATGCTACTGATTTGAGTACATTAATTTTATACCCTGAGACTTCACTGAATTTATTTATCACATCATCAGAAAACAGGGATAATTTGATATCCTCTTTGACATCCAATTTGGGTGTCCTTTATTTCTTTCTCTTCCCTGATTTCTCTGGCCAGGACTTCCAGTACTATGTTGAGTGGAAGTGGTGACATTGGGCATCCTTGTCTTATTCCAGTTCATAGGGGGAATGTTTTTAACTTTTCTCCCCTAGTATAATGTTGGCTGTGGATTTGTCATATATGGCTTTTATTATTTTGAGAGATGTTCTTTCTATGCCTAGTTTGTTGAATTTTTTTTTTTTTAATCATGAAGCGGTGCTGGAGTCTATCAAATGCTTTTTTTACATTTACTGAGATAATCCTATGGTTTTTGTTTTTAATTCTGCTTACATGGTCAGTCATATTTATTGATTTGCATATGTTGAACCATTCTTGCAATGCTAGAGTGAAACTCACTTGATTATGGTGCCTTATCTTTTTAATGTGTTATTAGATTTAGTTTGCTGGAATTTTCATAAGGATTTTTTGCAACCATGTTCATAAGGAATGTTGCTCAGAAGTTTTTTCTTTTTATTATATCTTTTCCTAGTTTTGGTATAGGGTGATATTGTCTTCATGGAATGAGTTATAGAACATAATTCACTTTTAGTAGGATAGGTGCCTATTCTTTGTAGGTCTGATAGTATTAGGTAGTGAATATGTCTGGTCTGGGACTTTTTCAATAGATTTTGCAAGATTTTTTATTACTGTTTTAATCTTGTTACTCATTGTTGGACTGTTCAGGATTTCTATCTTTTCCTGATTCAAGTTTAGAAAGTAGTGTGTTTCTAAAAATGTATTTATTTTCTCTAGATTTTCTAGCTTGTATGTATAGAGGTTTTCATAGTAGTCATGGACAATATTTTGTATTTATTTGGATTGTATAAGTTGTGATGTCTCCTTTATAATTTCTGATTGAGCTTTTATGAATCCTTCCTTTTCTTTTTCTGGTTCACTAGTGGTCTATTGATTTTGTTTATTTTTTCAAACCAACTTTTTGTTTTGTTGATCCATTGTATTTTTTTTTTTGATTTTCATTTAATTCTGCTGTGATATTTGTTATTTTTTTTCTTTTGCTAGCTTTGGGTTTGGTTTGTCCTTTTTCTAGTTCCTGCATGTGAGATATAAATAAGATTTTAATTTGTGATCTTCTATCCTTTTGATGTAGGTATTTAAGACTATGGCATAGGTACTAGTTCCCTGGGAGCCTGTACTTCCTAAGTCCCCTGGCAGTGGTAGGGGTACATGGCACCTACCCATGGGGTGAAAGAGATTTCCTGCCTTCCCTACTCCCTCTCTGCTCTTGTAGGGGCAATGGGAGGCAGCAGCTATGGCTCTGTCCCCTAGGTGGACAAAATTCTCTGGGGCTGGGAACTCAAAATGGTACCAACCATGGCTCTCTGGGTTTGGAAGGTTTTGCCTTTGCTCTGGGGCAATGCCACTCCACAGCCTCCAGTATCAGTTCAGAGCCCTGCTGCAGTGAAGACCCTACCCCCACAGCTCTAGTTACAATGTCTACAGGGGAAATATGGAGCCCTGGGATTCTCTCCTCTGTCTCTTCCCCAGGTATGGGCATCTTCCCTGGGTACATCAGGTCTTGCTGAGTGGGTCATTCCACTTCCTTCTTTTCATTTGGGAGTCTCCTGTGACCTCTGTTAATTCCCAGTGCTCTCAGATGACCAATCTGAAGGTAAATATCCATTCACTGCTTTTAATTTTCTTCATGTAAGTGACGAGTGCAGGCTGCTTCTAGTCCACCATCTTGGCCCTTCCTCCAGAATTTCCTTCTGTAAAGCAACCTCTCCTTCCAGTATGATTCCAGGGTCTGTGCAAATTGGGTTGGGGAATATAGCAACCAATTCTGAGATGTATTTAAAGATCATCTTTCTTTGATACCAGCCCCTTGTCCTTGGACTAAATGTGTGAAGTTCCCCTTTCCCTTCAGAAGACACCTCAGTAGCTGATGAAAATAAACTACCCAAGGGGCACCTGTCTCCAGATCCTAGCTGAGATTTTGCTCCCCAGTGAAAAGTGTGTGTATGTTTGTGTCTGATAGATGAGGTTGGGGTTGGCAAGATAAAAATGGAAGGGCAGATAGAGAACAAGAAGGGTCAAAGAGCTGCTTTTGTTGAGAAGTATGAATTGTGTTTTTATTTTATTTTTACATTAATTAATTATTTTTTGCGACAGAGTCTCACTATGTCACCCTCAGTGGAGTGCTGGGGCATCATAGCTCACAGCAACCTCAAACTCTTGGGCTCAAGCAATTCTCTTGCCTCAACCCCCCAAGTAGGTGGGGGTATAGGCGCCCACCACAACGCCCAGCTATTTTTAGAGATGGTGTCTTGGTCTTGCTCTAGCTCAGGCTCTCGAACTCCTGAGCTTAGGTGATCCGCCCACCTCGGCCTCCCAAGTGCTGAGATTACAGGCATGAGCCAGTGCACCAGGCCAGCATTTCATTTTAAATCATCATCTTCTTCAGCATTTCTTCTTTTGCACTCTTGCCAACACAATAGCCCAGTTATTCTTCTAATAGAAATATTTCAATAATTATTTCCTTACATGGGATGTTTTTGGCTTGCTATATATCTTTTTCTGTATATAAAAGAAGACATGTCATCAATGAACGCAGGTTTTAAAAGCCTTTCTATGGATGAAGTGTGAAGTTTGAATTTGTTGATTTTCCAGAATTATTTTCTGTTTAGCATGGTTATCTGAAGAAAGATCATCCTTTTCCTTTTATCAACTGATTGATTTTGTGGAGTTTTTTTTTTTTTTTTTTTTTTTTTGCAGTTTTTGGCCGAGGTTGGGTTTGAACCCACCACCTTCAACATAGAGGGCCAGCGCCCTACTCCTTTGAGCCACAGGCGCTGCCCTCGACTGATTGATTTTGAAAAAGAAACTATCTTTCTTCCTATAAGCTTCAACTAGGTTTTCAATATTGCGTAAATGGCTGTATACAATGTCACCGGGAACTGGTCATGTTATGGCTCTGTTGTCAAATGCTCTCTCTGAGCCTATACTTTGAAAACAGGATGGCTGCTGTGTTTCGTGCCTCTGGCTGCAAAAACTAGCAGCTGGGATGTAGAGTAAGTATTTAGTTATGCTCTTCTGATGGCAGGGAACGGAGACTCCTTTGGATACCTGGTAACAAGGGTCATGGAAGAATTTGTGTGACTTCTGTAATGTTGTCAGTAGCCAGTGTAGCGCTAGCCAGACCTTACTGTGTGTTATGGGCCTAGGGTCCCTATTTGTTCATCTCAGCTCATTGGTTTTCTCTGTCTCCTCACAATTTCACCTTCAAAGGACCTTTGCTTGTGATGGCCTCTACTCTACCCCAGGACATCCTTCCCACCTTTGTGGCTCACTAGTCCAGTGTATGTTTGCAAATTCATACTACTGAAGAGCTTGAATATGATTGTCCAAGCATACATTTTTCACAATTAGTCATGTCCTAGGTCACTGGCAGGTCTATAGATTGGTCAGGTGCCTCACTGTGGGTCAATTAGCTGTGATCTGAGGTGGGGTGAAGGTCATGTGTAATTGACTTGGTTGTCCAGGCAATAGGAGCTAAATGCCAAGCGACGTTCCTTAGAACAATAGTGAAAGGGTTGCTGGGTATTGACTGGTATCTCCAGGTAAGCAGAGTTTCAATTTTGGTTGCTCTTCACTAGGAAGACTAGAAGCTCAGAGCTGCTTTCACAGAGTGACGGAATTGAGATAATGTTCTGAGCAGTGTCCAAAGGAAATATATTTGCCAATAAGAACAAATGAAGAATTTTGGCAATTAACTGTGCAACTGAGTCCCAAATGCTGCTGTCATCTGGGGTGTCAGACAAAAACACATACTTCAAATCAAAAACCTGATTTTTTATTTTAGCCTGAATCACCCAGATCACAGCAGGATTGTGCATGAATGACCCAGACAGATTGCATCAATTTTCTGCTTTACTTTGCTTGTGGAAACCAGGCTGGTAGTGGTTACTTCTGGAATGAGAGAATGTATCAAAAAAAGATCCGAACCTGGAAAAATTTCTAGAATTTCATTGTTCTGTATTTCTTAATAAAGAATATGACACTGTAAGGGGCTCTGTATGTTGACCTTTCTTAAAAAGATAACAATGTAGTAGATAGCACCATTTTGATGGAATGTCAGACTTTATTTTTCACTTGAAAATTATGTGTGAAGGAATCAGACATAATGGCATGATACTTCTCTTTGAATTATACTTATGGGATTAAATTTGTCCTATGTTTGTTTCAATTACACTGTATTATACTGCGTCATTGAAGTTGTTCTTTTCTTTCTTTTTTTTTATTCATTCTGTCTAATAGTGATGAATACAATTTAATTAGACACTTTCCTCAAAGGAGATTTTGTTTTCTTTAAGAAAGCACAGCATATTTTAAAACAGTGTTAGTCCAAGCACACTTTTTTATTTTTAGTGATTTCATTAGAACAATATGCCTCAAAATGATTTCTAATAATCTTCAATCTCAGAGAATTTTCCTTCTGTGATACATGCAAAGCGTGTGCTCCCACAGTGTGTCTTCGTGTGTAATTCCGTGTGCTGGTTTGGAGTAGAGTGGAGTAGAGCGTTAGAAAACAGGGCCTTGAAGCGTCTCCCTGAGTTTGAATCCTGGTTGCAGCTGGTGTAGGTACTTAATCTTAGTTTCCCATGCTTTCCTCGTCTGTAAAATCAGTTTCTGGTAGTACCTACTTCACTGGGATATTGTGAAAAGTGCTTGAAATAGTACTGAACATTTAGACAGCTGGCTTTTCATCTCTGTGGATTCTATATCCATAAATTTAACCAATCACAGATTGAAAATATGTGGGAAAAACACATGAATACTGAACACATATGGACATTTTCTCGTCTCATTATTCTCTAAATAATATAGTACAACATATTTACCTAGCATTTACATTATATGAGATATTATAAGTAATCTAAAGATGTATTTTGGAGGATGCACATAGGTTATATTCAAATACTGTAATATTTTCTACCAGGGACTTGTCCCAGAACCAACTCTCCTCTTCCCAGCTGGGTGTGACTGTATATACCCAGAAGACATTTGCTGTTATTTTTATTCCCTCCCACTCCAGAAAGCACAAACAAGAAAGCAAATGAAAATCAATGATAGTTTTTAAGGATAATTAGCCTAATATATATGTTATATAAAACGTACACTATACACTTATATCTTCTAACGAAAAGGAAATAATCTATGGCCTTCAGTTCAGAATTCACTGAATTTTGAGAACTGTTGCTGTCATTTTTTCCTGTGTATTGTTGGGCACAACTGACTTTTAACAAGTAGCTCAACGCAAGTTTACCCATTCTGACGAATAAAATAATTGAGGGATTTAATTAATTTAGGAAAAATATTTTGCTTTCAAAACATTGAAACTGTTCATAGAATTTTATTAAATAATTTCCTGCTCACCAGAAATCATAATAAAAATAATAGAAAGCTAATAAATTTCCCACAATACATTAGTGTGCATGATTAGTCCTTGTTTAATCTTGTTGAAATTGTATGTTTGTTAGCTTGAAATTAAATACTTTACACATTAACTAAAATATGTTCTGTTCTATGTCATCTGGGGAAGTTCATCTCAGACAAATTGGCATATTCAAATTATTTGGGGGCCTAACTCACAATGCTGGAGAAGACTGAAGATAGTAAGGTCATCATTTTGAGGTTTTGTTCTTATTTTTTTCTTTCCTTCTTTTTTTGCTTTTCTTTTCTTTCTTTCTTTTTTTTGGACAAGAGTCTTACTCTGTCATCCTGGGGTTATGTGTCCTGGCATCATCATAGCTCATAGCAAACTCAAACTCAGGTGATCCTAGTACCTTAGCTTCCTAAGTAACTGGAACTACAGGCACCCACCACAATGCCTAGCTAATTTTTCTTTCTTTCTTTTTTTTTTTTTTATTAGTAGAATAAGGTCTTGTTCTTGCTCAGGCTGGTCTTGAACTCCTGAGCTCAAGCAATCCATCCATCTCAACCTCCCAGAGTGCTAGGATTACAGGCGTGAGCCACTGCATCTGGCTTCATTTCAAATTTAAAGCATTGATTCTGAGAGTTTTGGCTTTCAATTTTAAGATGCATTTCCTGGCTTGACTCCCATGGCACAGTGGTTAGGGCTCTAGCCTCATACACTGAGGGTGGCAGGTTTGAACCCAGCCCGGGCCAGCTGGAAAAAAAAAAGTAACCTTCTAAGATACATTTCCTATTCCACAGACACTAGTCTGCACTGGGAGACTGAGAAATAACAGTAGCAGGAGAGAGGCCCTTGCTCCGCCCTTCACCACCAGTCTCCCTTCCAGAAAACCAGCCTTTCTCAAGACTTACCGAGTGGAAAAAACTAGTATATTTTACAAATCCCTTTAAAGTCCACACTACATAAACCGCAGAAGACTTTACAAGCTATTAAAATTTCAATATTACTTTTAAAAATTTGAATTTTTTTAAAAGTGCATTCTCTACTTCAGAATGTTTATCTCTATACTAAAAACAAATAAGCAAAAAACCCAGACAAACTCTCTATAAAGTTTTCAGTTGCTGCCGGAAATGCCAGACAGTTTGTGGAATGACCAGAAGCAGCAGGAAGGTCTGAGGAGTCTGAGAAGAGTGAGTTACCAAAGTCCAGGACCCTCATTAATCAGTGCTGAGATGCGCAGAGCGTTATGGAATCCACGGTTGAATGAGAAAGTTACCCAAACACTCCGAGAAGACGTTCCCTCACCTCTGCTTTCAGTTCAGCTAATCCTGGATTAACAAACTTTACATGGTGGATGAAGGATACTTTCCCCCCAACTCTGTGTGCCTGTCTAACTTCAAACTTTATTATGAGTAGAGAGAAAATCTGTGAGACTACATGAACAGGAATTTCAGGCAGATTAACACATAACTCAGCTCTTCCTAGTATCTGTCTTAATGGAAGTGCTAAGAAAGTAAGAATCAGGCCTGGCTTGGAGAAAGGAAGGCCACCCCCCCTCTATCTTTAAAGGAGATTTTCCAGTCCTAGTCAAATGGTGGTGCTAGTTCTTTATTTTTGAGTTCCAGCATTTCCTAATTTCATGGTCATAATAGTCTCCTGTCTACTGCCTCAGAACCGGATTCTACCAAAACTGAAAATGCAGGCTCCATGGCCAGAAGCTCTTTAACGGGCACAGAGGGGTCACGGTCCTTCCTTGAGCCCATGCCATAGCATAAGAAGACAGTCTCTGAGTGACATTCTGCTCCTCAAGTAGGTACTCCTCTTCCTTCTTCTCAGTATTTTTTTCTTTGCTCTAATGTGCTACTGTGTACAAGCATGATGTGACTTCAGAGCTTACCTCTCATCTTCAGAGATGTGCCTTTTCCTCTATTGCTCCAGGGATATTTTGCAAAGTTGCTGGCAAGTATTGCTTCCGTGTTAAAATGTTACGTCTAAACTTAGTGCAGTGGAAATTCACTTCTGGAATAATATTCGGCAGAGCCAGAGGGCAATCTGACCACCCCTTTCTTAGGACAACCCTGACAGACTGCCTGCCTGTCCCAGATAATATATATTTATGGAATCCGGCTCTGGCGATGAGATTTTGTATTGCTGAAATGTGTTGGAATTTAAAAAATTCTTAATTGGACTGATCTCTGACTGGCATGGACATATTATCTGTTTTCTTAATCTTCGGTGCCATAAGTTAACGTGAGTTTGCACCACGCAACCTGAATAAGCCATTATTTATTTCCTAAAGATAGTCAAGTTTTCTGAAAGGATATGCGATCTAGCAATACAAGAGTGAACCACCCTGTCTTGAAATTGCCCTTTGATTTTAGGCAAGTTCCTTTTTGTCCTACCGGCTCAGTTTTCTGTTTATATGAAAAAAAAAAAAAAAAAAAGAGAGGGTTTCTTTTTTGCCTCAGGATGGTGGTTCATAATGACTCCACATAGAGTAATGAGCTACTCGGGGAATGATGTGGCAGTCACAGAAGACAGGGCGGGATACTTTCATTTTGGTTAGAGGAATGCCACATGTTTCAGGAAATGCTCGTTAATGTGTAAGTTTCATGCTTTGTCAAGAAGGTAACCAGGATTTGTTCTTTCAGACATGCCCATAGAAGCCCACATGATCAAAAAAAAAATTTTTTTTTAAAGAAATTACTTAATATAAGGGTTGGGCTTTATCAGGACTTGGGATCATGGCAATGATTCTCCTTCAAAGGTGCCAGATTTTTAACGGCTTTATGGGCCAGATCTAATAGGCTTGCCAAGCAATTCTAGGTATGAGGTTGCTGGGAAACTCATCTGGTTCTGAATGTGATCTATATGTATTTTAATGTTGATAGTAAACTGAGGAATACCAGGCAGAAGTATTTGCACTGAATCTTAAACTGCACAGAAAAGCAAAAGAAATTAAGTTGGATGAGAAGGTTTGATATTGAGAGTCCAAAATCCATTTCTAGTCTGCAAAATCCCTTGGTAGTTTTCAAGAGCAAAGGTTGTCTCTGATTTTGTTATTGTCCTGTGAAGACCGCCCACTAGGCCTCTAGGCCTCGCAATACGTGGATGGAATGTTGTGAAGGTTGTATACAGTATTATGCTGGTTGTTAGATTGTCAAAGAAATTAGAAATAAATGTAATTTATATGAGGTGTCAACAGATGTGACGTGTAGGGGAAAGAAGGCAAATTGTGAAGAAGAATACAAGGGTCATATTTACTACCAGGCTATTTTTCTTAGCTACTTGGAGTTATTTGTTTTGTTTTATGGCTCATGATCATTGAGGGAAGGGAGAAAATTAACGTGTCTTACACTTGTAGCAAGAACAAAGTGAAAAATTTTGAATTTCCATGAACTCTGTGTCTCTTACTCAGTTTAGGATTTAGAGCTAGCTACCACCTACTTCCCCCTCACTCTCTCAACCTCTCTACAGTATAGCTACTCACTTCTGGTGCCCTCCGAATATATCCACGTGTTTCTCTGTGGGTCTCCTCTGAATATTTGCCTGTGCTCGTTTAGCCCAGGTGGTCAAGACAGTTGCTCAGGAGACAGGCTTAGTGGCTGAGCTTAATTTGCTTTGAATAGAGAACAGCTTTGCTCTATGGTTGCAGAT
Organism: Galagoides demidoff; assembly: GCA_963574575.1. Classification (NCBI taxonomy): domain Eukaryota; kingdom Metazoa; phylum Chordata; class Mammalia; order Primates; family Galagidae; genus Galagoides; species Galagoides demidoff. The sequence goes on from CAUYQV010064207.1 coordinate 10,504, forward strand.
TGGCTATAAGGCCAGAGAGGCAAGAAAGAGAGTGACCCATCTCTGAGTAGACCATCCTCATTGTTTGTAAAAAACTCAACAACTTATAGTATATGCTTCAGTGGGGGCAGTGCCTATTGAGATGGGGTCCTGCCCATCCCCTCTATGGGGCAAGCACTTTGCAGGTGGCTTTTACTGAAGGTGATGGTGCTGATGGCGAGCTTGCCTGCTGGGCACCATCTTCTTAGACTTCCTCTGGACCATTCCTACTGGATCACAGCAGCAAAGCCTGCCACATCGGTGAGTTCTATGGTGTCATTCTAAGAAGTATAACATTTTTCTTTCTGGAAGCCTGTGGTGCTTTCCGAGGAAAGGCCTGCACTATCTATTCACCCTTAAAAACATCCTGCTTCTTAAAAAGCTTATATTTCTGCTCAAGTTTTTCACAGCAGATAACGCTGTGGTGAGGATTCAGATCTTAAGTGGTTCAATTCAAATCCATGGGAAATACCTGAGTTTACCACTTTCTAGCTGTGCAATTTGAGGCAAATTATTTCACTTCTGGCTTCGAATTTCTCATCTGCCAAGTAAAGGGTAACTAAGAGTAGATGCCAGATACAATTGTATGGAATCAATGAGATGAAACCTCTAATTAAATCATTTGCAGTTTTCAAGTGTTAGAAAGATAATATGAAAAGGTAGGTCATTTTCATCCTGAGCCTAGCATGGTGCCTGATACACTGTTTAATAAATGAAAGAACTTAAGATAAACACCAAAGTTGCTAGGAGTTTATGCACCTCTGACTGTAACTGGGAACTTTATTAGAGCGAAGGGCAGTTGGCTGCCAGCTGGCTATGCCACTTGTTGAAATGCTGTTGCTTTTGAAGGAAGAGAAAGTCTGGAGATTTCCAATGTCCTTCCCTGCAGTAATTCTCTCCTCTGTGACTACCTTTGGGATGAGAAGGGTAGCAAAGATCCGGCTGAGATAAGCATGTCAAAAATTTATTACAAATGCTTCATTTAGGGACTTTTGAAGCATTTTTATTTTTGGAGGGGGGTAATGTCTCAGTCCGCGCACACGTAGAATTTTTCACTGATGTTCTCATTCCACCTAGTACCAAAGACCTGAGATAATCTCTCCCTTACCAGCCCCACAACAAATATTTGGTGCCCATGAGGTGTTAATAATAGCAATTATATCAGCATCTAACATTTGGGGAGCCCTTACTCTGTGCAGTGGCTTTTTTAGAGATTGTCTTATGCAATCCTCACAACAACCACGAGTGGTAAACAAACATTATGATTCTCCTTGTCCAAATGAAGAGAACAAGGCTTTGCAAAGATAGGTGATGTGTGCAGTGATCCACAGCTTTATAATGATGGCCCTGAGACTTGAAGGTGAGCTCACGTAATTCCAAAGCTCATGCTCTCAGCCATCACTTGATAGAGTATTACTTTTAAAAGATTCTAATCAACATGAACTTTTCCATGGCAAGCCAAGTATCTGGGGCTGTTAGGGGATAATAGTCCACCCTCTCGAAGCCTCAGTATCATCACCTCTCAAATGGGAATTATGACATCTACCTCACAGAAGCTTACAGCTATTGATGAAGAGTAAACGAATTCATGCACGTAAAAAGCTTTGTAAAAAGCTCACTTTTATAAAATGCAAATGGTTATATGTGGAAATCTTGTTACCGAGTGAGAGTAGCCTGGGTATGGTGCATGAAATGGGTGTGAGGTGGGTTGGGGTCTAAAGATCTGAGAGAGTGCCGTGTTGGAAGGACGGGTGCCGAGTCTCAACCTCCCTGGCCTATTGGCCAAGCCTTGATGTGAGATGGCAGCACAGCAGCAGACTGGATGGGATTGTGGGGGCGCGGTAGTAAGCTTCTTTCTGGGGCTGCCTGTAGTCTTTGGGGATGCTCTCTGATTTCTTATGAGAAGACAAGTGGAAGGAGCTGCCCTAGGATTTTTGTTCTGAAAACCTGGAAGATTCTTATCAGATGCACACCTGGAGTTTCATTTGCGTAACCACAGCCTCTGAGAGTTTAAACTGACTTTCGTCTCCTATTTCAAGGCAGTTACCAACTCTCAGTTCTTTGAGGTTTCCTGCTAAGAATGGATAACAATGGGGTGGCACAGTCTTCCAGCTCCTTTTTTCCGCTGCCTTGTAGACAATCCACAGGCCCTTGTGGTTACTGCTAATCACGAGCAGGAAGAGACAGGCCGCAACAAGATGGCAGAGAACTTTGCAAGTGTGAGTAGGCGTGCCAGGTCTGTGTAATCATGGTTCCTGACCTTGGCTGCAATAGCAGAGTACCACTGGGTTTTGGGCCTATTGTTCCCCTCAGATCTCATCAAATGTGCATCAGCAGAGTCCTGTAAACAAATGTCCTCCCCAAGGTTGTTTTGGAAGATGTCATCCATGTCCTTTGGTAGATGGGACCAGGCACCTCTAATCCTACCACCCTGGAAAGCCAAGGCAGGAGGATCACTTGAGCTCAGGAGTTTGAGATCAGCCTGAATAAGAGCAAGACCTTGTCTCTACTAAACATAGAAAAATGGATGGGATTGTTGCTTTTGAAGGAAGAGAAATTCTGGAGATTTCCAATGTCCTTCCCTGCAGTAATTCTTTCCTCTGTGACTACCTTTGGGATGAGAAGGGTAGCAAAGATCCGGCTGAGATAAGCATGTCAAAAATTTATTACAAATGCCTATGGTCCTAGCTACTTGGGAGGCTGAGGCAGGAGGATCACTTGAACCCAGGAGTTTGAGGTTGCAGTGAGCTAGGTGGAGGATATGGCCTGTAGCATGAGCAACAGGTGAGATTCTGTCTCCAGAAAAAAAAAAAAAGATATGTTAGCAATATGATGCAGACTAAGTTGTAGGATTTTGGAAAGTAACTTACCTCACATGTGTAAAATGTTAATCACTTGGAATACTTTCATCTCAGATTATTTTATTTGGTTAAGATATAGATACAGGCTCGGTGCCTGTAGCTCAAGCGGCTAATGCACCAGCCACATATGCCAGAGCTGGCAGGTTCGAATCCAGCCCAGGCCTGCCAAACAATAATGAAAACAACAACAAAATACCCCAGCATTGTGGTGGGCACCTGTAGTCCTAGCTACTTGAGAGGCTGAGGCAAGAAAATTGCTTAAACTTAGGAGTTGGAGGTTGCTGTGAGCTGTGATACCATGGCACTCTACCCAGGGTGAAACCTTGAGGCTCTGTCTCAAAAAAATAAAATAAAGATATAGATACAGAGGAAAATAGTCATATTTCTATTAGATGACAATTGTTAAGATTATTTATTGTTACTCAATAGATACTTTATATTGGAAACTGAACAAATCCTTGGCTTCTAAGGCCTCATTTCCCTCACTAAGTACGTGAAGGCATTGGACTAAAGGGACCCTGTCAGCATGTGGCTGTAACTTTTTATGATTCTATAGTTCTTGCCCTTAGCAACCTCTGTTTAGAGCAGTGACTTGACAGCTAATAAAACTCATAGGCATCTGTGTGGGGAATAAAAGACAGATGTGTTGTCAGGTCATTGGTTTAGGACTCTGATTGGAAGGGAAGACTATGGCGTTTCTGCCAGCTGCCTACAAGGCTTTCTGTTTATGGGAACGAGAATGTCGACTTCAGAGATCAGAGGCTGGGGAAGGAGAAAGAGGGTGCTCTCTCCCTCTCTCTTCTTTCTTCTCTTCTAAGGGAGAAATAAAAGATAAGGGCAGCAATTAAAAAGGAAAAAAGCTTCGACCTATGAGAGGTGGTGGGCGTGGGAGGAGAGGCCAAGCACCCCAAATAATTTCATTTCTGTTACAGTAAAATCTCAAGAGATAGCACGGTATCTCCAAGAATGTTCCCTGTGGACAATGCCTGGGCTGTGGATTTTGAGCAGAGAAGTGTGTGTGTGGGGGAAGGGCGACATCCTGATGTTCGGTAGGAAGAACCCTGCTTGTGGTGGTCTGATGGTCTTTTCCTCCAGATCATTTGGCCTTCAGAAATCAAGCAACTGGTTGTTTTCTATGGGTTCTCTGGCCAGCAATCTCTATCACAGATTTATTGATGGTGAAACGCAAGATACCAACGGTCGTTGTTTTATAGTGGAAGCTGACGTAAAGGAGTTCACGACTTTGAAAGTTGATAAGAAGTTTCAAATCTAATTTGTGAAGGCAAATATTCATAGAAAAGGGTTTTCTAGGAAAAGAAAAAAGCAGAAAGCAGAGCCCTCCTGCTTACTGTGGCCGGGTGTTGCATAAGCAGCACTAACGTGGTGGAGTATTAGTCACTTAGAACAGCTCGCTCATTATTCCGGTTTGAACTCTGCAGGGCCCTCCCTGCACTTCGCTCCCACCAGCTGGATTCGGTCCATTTCACTCCTCCCTCCACCCTTGGAATAGAACTGAAATTTAAATGTGCCAATTTTCTACTTGTTAGAAGCCCTGGTAAGATGTCCAGTAGGGGAAGAGATTTATATTGTTCCATAGGAAAAGGTTTTGTGATTATTGAAGAGTTACAAAAAAAAAAAATTCAGATTAATGTGGGGCTACAAATGATTCCATAGTTTGCATTTTTAAAATTAGAGTTCGATTAGAAGACGCGTTCTGCACCCAGTTAATGTGCCACGTACCTGTATAATGTACCCTTTGGGTGCAAATTTACCCGACCCCTTCCCCCGATTATTGAAGAGTTTAATTTGTTGATGGGATTCCTAGAATTCATTGCTGTTGGCTGCCCTAGACAAGTTGGTAGATTTACAGAAGTGTAGCTAACATGGGCTGCACTTGATTTCTTTATCCAGCTCTTCAGTTCTAAATTTATTGCCAATTTTATTTATCAAGCCTATTCTCAGAGGGGTGGTATTTGCCATGGTCACAAGGAAACATCTGTGAGCTTAAACCTCAGAGGCAGATAGCCAGTGAGAACATTTGGCCTATGAAGCTTAGATTGCAGAAGAGAGAAATTAATCAAGGAAACCCTCAAAAAAATTGAGAAGGCAACTAAGAAAAATGTCTTATCACTGACAAACTAAAGTATTGAGTATTCTTGTTAATTGAGAAATGTCAGAATCGAGAATGAATCAACGAGGAGTGTCGTATCATGGCAAGTTTGGAAGTTGATGTCAATCTTGACTACCAGGATTTATGATAGATTATATAATGGAATCCTGAGTTCTCAGAGATCAAAAGAAAATGCTGGCTCTTTCTTCATCCATTCTCTTAGGTCAAGCCTATCCAGCAAGAAGCCAAGTGGAGAGTTGAGCAATTATCTGAAGTGGGCAGTAGAGACGGCCAAACCAGATAATATATAACCAGAAAGTCACTGTGGAGGGAAAATGTGGCCTGAAAATAGGAGAAGGGATGGAAGTAGAATGTCAAGCAATTTGGTCAGCGTCCACAGTCCAAATTTACTGAATCACAGCCAATTCTTTGCTTCATGGAATCATTTAGAACAAGACAAAAAGGCTGAGGTTAAAAAAAAAAATAAAAAAGTTCATTACCAAGGTTGTGGCATGTTTGTGCAAAATTTTTCCATATCTGTATTATTATCTGTGACATGTCTACTTCTGAGTAGTTACAGGGATTGGATTTCACTATTTTAGATTTCTGGGTTGAAGTGGTGGAGGAAGACCATGTAATCTGACTTGTGCAGAGAGAAGACATTTCTTTGATAGTTTAGTTCAATGCTATATTTAATTGGCCTCCTTTTCCCCTCCACATCGATGTTTATGAATTTTCCATTGAAAATTCTGATGTTCTCTTACCTTTGCCCTTTTCTCATATGACGATTTCCATTATCTCCACAATTTGATTAGAACATAGCCATGGAATATACAAACCCACTAGAATCAAATGTGCATGACTTTGGCTTAAGAAAGAAAAAAAAAAAAAAAAAACAACTACCAAAGTCTCAGAATCAGTGTGGTGTTTTTTTCTTCTGTTTGATATAGAAACCCAAAACTACTTTGAGCAGATGTTTCCCAGTCCTAAAATATGGCTATCAGTCCATAGCCCCTATAAATCTGTCAGCGTGCACCTGCTAATTCTGAAGGCTCCTTAATTCGATGTGAAACTTTCCATTTGTTGTTTTTTTCTTAATTGAGAAAAAAAGTTTGTAAATTGGGTTTGCTCTTGCTTGGGAGTAGGGAAAAACGCAGGCATACTAATTTATCAGATGGAAAAACAAAGTTAAGAATTAAATAAGTTTTTTTTTTTCACTCTATCATGTCTGAACATTTGAAGCCACTATACAACATTTTAGAAATAAAAAAACAAATAGCCCAGAGCATTTTTTAAAAAACAGCTCAGAGTGATGTTTAAAACATACAGCAAAAAATGCCCCATGGAATATTTTTGAAGCACTCAAGAATTTGATATACAAGTAAGGATTTCGAAAGTTGCTTCATAAAGCTGTGTATTAAGTGACATCCCTAAATTCTTAGTTGCTCTGTGCAGTGACTACTTTCACCATCTTATGCTGGTGCCTCAAGGTCTGCGCTAGAACCCTGCTGTGCAGGCTCCTCTGTGCTGGTGAGCTGGTGATTTGAAATACCTTGGGCCAGGACTTATTTTTTTTCTAATGGCAAAATGGACCTGCAGAAATGAAAGTCATCCCATGAACCAGAGCCGATATGGATGATGGTCTATGCATGAGTAACTAAAAATGCTTGCTAATTGCATCAGTGGTAAATAGCTTATATGCTACTTAGCTTTGTAGAAGAATATGGTCAAGGAATTTGATGTGATCGGATAAGCGAAACATGGATTCTTCAGTACGTACTGATAAGGGAGATTACTTTTAAAAAAAAATCACATTATTCCCTTTAAGAGGGGGAATCAAACCAGCTTTGATTAAGGAAATCTTTAGAAATCATACCACCCCTTCCTTCTATGTTAAAAAGCACGAGGAAGAAGGCACCTAGAAAGACTTAAGTACAAAACTCTTTATGTTGTCCAGGAGTGAAGGACCAAATCTCAGCATAGCTCTTTTTGAGAAAAGATGTAGATATTAATCTGAATTTTGAGCTGTGTGTGAACGTCTTAGTTTCCCCTTTCTCCTGACTTTGTCCGTGAATTCATGAGAACTAATTTGGCCAGTGGAGACTGATTTTTCGTTTACTGTCTTTGATTATCGAGCATGTCTTGCCTTGGTCTTGGCAGTGTGGCTACTATCTGATGACAACTCTGTGTGTTTCTTGAGTTGAAATAAAGGATACTATCCGTGAACTACCATCATTAAAAAAAATCCCTGCCTCCATCTGGTGGATGAGTTTTCTTTACCCCCTTGGTTATTCGGGAAGTTGACCGATTTACCTACAATGCTCAATAGCCCACTTTAAATATTGAAAACACAGACTTTTTTTTCTTTTAAAGAAAAGCTTTTTTATTTCACTCTTCTTTTTTCCCCTCAGAGCTTTATCATAGCTGCTAGCAAGTGAAAACATTTCCTGATTTGAATTTCACAATCTCCTCCTTCTCTGCCAGCTGTATGGTGCTAATAAGAAGCAAAAATGTGAATGTGCATTTAACCCTAAAACAGGGGCACGTCCTCAGAATACAGACTTCATGTATTCAGTGACCTACCCTAAAATAGAGACACGATTTTTGTATTCTCAATCATTAAAAAACATTTCTATTGAATTTAATTATTCCGTGTGACAAGTGGCAGTTTCATAAGGGAAAAGAAAAGCCATGCAGGTGGACAAGTGGACATTTCACTTGTTTTCGTGGTCACCTAATAATAACATCATTTTTATTGGAAATTTAAAAGAGAAAATAACTTACTGACCTTCAAGTCCATTTCTCATTTCCTCCATAGAACATTTTTAAACCAGTTCGCAAACCTCTTGAAAAGCCATGCTTATATTACAAGGAAAGTACAAAATGTCACCACTGCCTAGAAGCCAACTTGAGAGGTCGTGTATTTATTTAGCATTTGTGAAACCAGTAGCAGGCAAGAGATATAACAGATTAAAAGCCCCCTCCCCCAGATTCGTAAATACTGCGCTAGCCTTCAAAACGTTCCAAGGCACAGGAAGCCTGATTCACCTGAATACCTAAGACTTATTTTTATATAACCTTCCCTAATTGCAATAAGAGGAGGGGTGTGGGGCCGAGACCTGTTTGCCAATCAGCTTGAAATGCCCATAGACTAAACCTGACTTCACTAAGGACCAAGCTGGCATATATGGTAACTTCCTGATTGTAGAATGGGGATGTTTTGGTGAAGTATTTCAGGAAAATTTTTAGCTGGATCCTGTCGCCCCTCCTGTGTAGGAAATGAAGGTTTCTAGGCAAAGACGTTACTTAGTGACTAACCAAAATGGTAAATAACATCACCCATTCCGGGTTTAGATACTGCCCACAGAAGTGCTGTGGGACTGGTCAGGCCAGTCTTCCAGGCTGGGGGTGCAGGACTGTTCCCCTGGCACCAAGAACTACAGGACCTTGCCTGCAAGAGCGTGGCTGGCTGCAGGCCGTGTAGAAGCACCTCGCCCCACAAAACTCCTCTGGCTTAGGAATTTTAAACAGTTTTAGTTCTAATCCTTCTATTAAGAGTCTGACCAGCTGTGAACAAACTCTCCTGTGAATCACAGACGTGCTACTGGGTGAGCTCCTGTAGCTTCTTACTTCCCAGCAGAAAGTGCCTATACTATTTGCCAGCTCCATGCGGCGAGTTTGATTCCTCTTTTGGACAGCAAAAAGAAAGACAATAGAGATCAGGGAAATGCAACTTAAAAGCACAGTGAGATATCACCTGACCCCAGTTAGAATGGCTTTTATTAAAATGTCCAAATATAATAGGTGCTGGTGTGGATGCAGACAGAAAGGAATACACTGCTGGTGGTACTGCAAGTTAGTATAACCTCTATGGGAAAGAGTATGGAGATTCCTCAAAGAACTAAACGTGGCTCTATCATTTGATCCAGCAATCCCACTACTGGGTATTTACCCCCACAAAAGAAGTCATTTTACGAAAAATACACCTTACTTGAAAGTTTTTTGCAGCATAATTCGTGATTGCAAAGATGTGGACTCAACCCAAGTGGTCATCCATTCATGAGTGGATTAACAAATTGTGGCATATGTTTACTATTGAACCCTACTCAGCCATGAAGAAGGATGATTTAAGGCCTTTCACAACAATTTGGATGGAATGGAGACCATTATCCTAAGGGAAGTGTCTAAAGAATGGAAAAGCAAATACCACATGCACTTGCTATTGAACTGGAACTAATCAATGAGTGTCCATGTGCACAGAGGGCAGCAAAGCTCAGCGGAAGTCAGGCAGTGGGGAAAGGAAGGGGAGGATGGGTGAGAACCTATCTAATGATACAACGAACTCTGTCTGGGTGAAGGGCACACTTATAACCCCAACTAAAGTTTAATGAAAATGATCCATGTAACCACAACCATTTGTACCCCTGTAATATTTTCAAATAACAACAAAAATAACAAAATAAAATAAAGAGGAAGGAAAGGTTTTTAACAAATAAATGAGGCCTCAGTGTGGCTGGAGCAGAACAAAGGAGGAGAACCAACGCTGATCATTGGGACTTTGGATCGCCCCCATTTTTGATACACTGCTGTTTCCTTTCTTCCTTTTTTTTTGTTCCTAGGCACACATCAGTCTCTGAGTAGTCTTGCATTTCTTTTCCCACTGTGAAGTCCTAAATCTGAAATGTATTATTCCAGAAGGTTCTAAGGCTGTGCTACTGCTGGGACTTTGAAAGAAGTCTGAAACAAAACCACTGGGATTCTAGATGCCACTGAACCCAGGGCTCATGGTGCATCTGTCTGAGTGACTGAGTCACTTAGGTAGAATCACCAGAATTATTCTCCCCCATTTTGCTCTCTTTCCACCTTATAAACAACACGCAGGACATCAGTGTTTCCCTCATTCTCATATGTGCTTGGCTTTCTTGATATTAAATGCTGGTCTTAAGTAGGAAGATTCTGAAGCCTAAGAAATAAAATATATAGAACGTCTATTTGTAAGTTAGTGTAGTGACCACACATGAGGTTGCCCCTACCCCTGCTCTTTTATTTTTTGAGGATCCAACTCTTAACTTCCAAAGGTCAATTCTTAAAGTGCTATTTCTTTTATGGGCTACTTGTTGTTGTTGTTGTTATTGAGAAAGAGTTTCACTCTGTTGTGGAGGCTAGAGTGCTGTGGCATTGTAGCTGAGAGCAACCTCAAACTCCTGCGCTCAAGTAATCTTCTTGCTTCAGCCTCTCAAGTAACAGGGTCTTTTATGGGCTACTTTTCTCCTTCTTGGAGTCAGTAAATCCAGTCAAGTAGTTAGTATAATGACAGTAGTAATAGTCATATGTTCATCCAACGGATTATTTTCTCCTGGCCATAGTGTTTTGTGCTTTACAGAGAAGGGCTTATTTGGTCATTACAATAGCTCTAGGAATGGACGTCATTATACCCACTTTCTCAGGAAGCAAACCAAGGCTTAGAGGAATCAAGCAATTTGCTGAAGACCACCCAGCTGGTAAATGGAGTCACAGGATTTCAACTTGAGACACAAACTCAAGACCTTTGTCCCTGTAAATATGGGTTTCCAGTTTATGTAGGTTATGTAGGCCAAGGCCTACAGAATTGAAATTAAAAGAATTCCCATGAAGAATTTATAATCCACTGAAATGAGGAGCTCGGACTTCCATGGTGTACTGATACTTGTATCCCCACTGTGTGTGACTCATTCCCGTGATTTCCTTTTTGCTGTTTAGAACTCTTCCATTCAAGTCAAGAGCCTGAAGTCTGAGCCTTTATAGGTCATGGACAATGGTTCTTCCATTTTTCATCATTATATGAGTACCTTTTCCTGTTTATACATGACACTTAATAGAGTTGACAGAGAGTATATATCTGTGTCAATGTCACTTAGCAAAAAGACAACAGCCAAGGATTAGCTGATCAGCTGATCAGGCTCAATTCCCTGTTAACTTCTCTCCCACTAGTGAATGTGTCATTAGATTTGGTCCCAGAGTAGAGAGTTGAAGGGGGTCTTTTGACTAGTAAAGAAGAGACATGTCATCAGTTTTACTTTCTTAGTTAAGTTTGACATGGATTAATGGTGAACATGATTCTGGAGTTTCTTTCTGGGCGTATATGAACTAAAGATGGGAAGAGATGTTCAAAGGGTGGCGGAGGGAAACATAATTCCCCCAAATTGGTAAATCACACATGAATAATCACGAACTGACTACAACATAACGACATGTGTTTATTTCCACTGATGAATAAGCTACCATTATGTCTCTCCGTTCTCTATTTGGGACAAATGACTGTTCTGCTACGTTTCCATTCTTCTTGGTACCTATTTGCTGTGATTTCTCTCAGTTTTGACTTTATCTTGTTACTTTAATCTTGTCTCTAAGTAAATTGCAACCCAGTAAATATATTTCAGTATTGTTCATTGTAATTCCTGTCTTTATGTCAGACGGCAAGAGGAAGGGGCTTCTTTCATTAATTTGTCAGTCTGGGTATGTGCTAATGGGAACACTAATACACATTTTGATTACAGCTGATTAAGTCTAAAAGATTCAGTTGCTCAATTTATTTTGGTATGTCTACATAATAATGACAGAGCTAATGACACTATTTTTCTACGTGTCATATTGTTGACCTGACACATAATAAATAAGATGGATCAGAATTTTCTGTCTAGTCTGAAGCTATTTTTAATATATATATATATATATACACACACATATATGCACACAAATGTGCATATACACATACATATATACATACATACATATGCACACACAAGTGAAAGTCTTAGTCATCTGGAAGTTTGGGTTTCATGATTATAAAGAAAACCAGAGACCGGGAACTAGAATCAATCTAGAACATGTGTGTACATGCCCACGTCTGCAGTTTCTTCCCATTGCAGCAGTCAGCCATTGTTTGGGCTCCTATTTAAATAGTAATATGTTATTACTTATCAAAGTCCAAATACCATTTTGTTACTAATTGGAAATTGAAAAGCTCTTCAGACAAGGTTTTTGATTTTGACTCGTCTCAAACATGCAGAACGCATCTCTTCAAGTTACTTTGGCACCGGGAGAGATTGGCTAGTGCTCCCTAAAGAAGCTCACTGTGTTTCCATGGGTCTTTCTTCCATCCCACTGGGACACAGGAAAAAGATGTAGCTGGGAATCCTTGTTTGCATCAACTGGAAGCAAGAGGCCTTCCCAGGGCCAGGTGGGAAGGGAGGCGGGAGGAAGAAGCATGCCTCACAGGGCCGATGTTTATCTCGCTGGCCAGTCAGGTGCTCTCAGGGTGGATTTCCCGGGACAAGAACAGAGCTTATTCGTTGTCCTTGCTGTGCCACAGGAGCACACCAGGTCCCCGCAGCAACCTTGTTTGCCTTCCCACACCACTGCCCTCATCTCGTGTTCCAGCTGAAATCCTTTCTAACCAGGAGGAGAAAGGAAAGAAAAAATGGAGAAGGTGTTTCCAGTTTTGAGACCTCAGACCAAGCTGTAGAAATCTGCTCTATCTGGACATCTGAAGAAATGACTTAGGAATATTGTCGCAAAGAGGTAATACAAAAGACAGCTTTGCTGGTCTGGAATCACAGGCAGGATGTCTGTGCCACCTCTCTGAGCACTGTCTACCTGAGAGATTGATGCCCAAAGGGTGAGGATGTGTTCTAGGGTTTATAAGACACTAGAGGGGGAGTTTGTTATTCTAGAAGGCTCTGGGCTTCCACTTTTATCCATGTGATGTAAGCCACGTGTTCAGGTTACTGAGAGTCTTAGCACTACTTTCTAATGTGGAAGGAGTGTTAGAGGAAGGTTATGCCTCTGAACGCTTGGAATTGACAGGAAGTGCCATTTTTCATTTCAAAATGAAATCGTTACCTTTCCTAGGTTTCCATGTAAAAGTGGTAATTGTGCTTTTGCATATTGTAGAGTGCATGTTAGTTTTAGCAAGTTTAGAAAAGATATAAAAAAGATGTAAATGCAAATGGTCTATATTCCCATCAGCCATAGATAATCACTAATTAATATTTTAGTGCATTTACATTTAGTCTTTTTCTTAGTGATACATAGGTGTATTTTATTTTTATGTGTGTATATTAAAAACCATGGAAAGTCCTCATTATACAATATTAATGAAAATCCAAAATACAACCCTATCCCCATTTGTAATTTACATAGTAAGTATATATACACAGTACATGTGTGTAAGATAGATACATACAACAGACATACAGGCACTCTTACGAGTATATATTTTGCAAGTTGAAGTTTTATTACATCTTGTAGAATTTGTTTAGCATTAGAATTTCTTTATATTATTTTGGTGTTTTAAAAAGCATTATTAGCCACATCTGTTTATTTTCTTAAGAATAATTCCTAAAAGTAGAAATAGAAGGTCAAAGGGCAAAGCTATTTATGAGATTCTTGAGGGTTATTTCCAGATTCTTTTTAGTTCTTTTTAAAACACGGTATTACAGAAACTCTCTTCAAAAATTCCAAGCAAAAATTGTCCATAATGCTATCTAGAAACCTAATCACTATTTTATCCAGCTATGTCACCTCTAGTCCTTGTCTGTGCACTTATTTATTGAATTCAATACTTCCCATTAATATAACAGATACAAGTTTTACTTTTTACCTTTTCTCTTGTTATTGTGCCATGAACATTTTTCTGTTGCGTTACAGAAGTTTTCAGAGAGTCATTTCCCTCCCTTCTTCCTTTCACTGTCCTCCTTCAGAGAAATCAATGAACACAGCTTTGTACGTGATCTTTACTGTTTTCTCCAAAGTCATCCAACCCTATACAAATATATACAACAATATTTGGAGAATGGCTCCTATTTATCTTAAGATGTGGGATCTGGCTATGTACATAGTGTGTGTATTACTTTTTAATCTTAGTTTTATCACTTTGTAATATATCTTAGTCTTCTCATTTTGCAACGTATCTTGGAAATTCTGAAAATTAAAGATCTATCTTACTCTTTACAATAGTTGCAAAAGGTATGACTTTACTAAAATTTATTCAACTGATGTGTTATCAAAAGGCATCTGTTGTGAAAAGTTTTCAACATATGAAAAAGTACTGTCACTACAAATGTCTTTAGACACATACTCTGAGTTATTAATGGTTTTATTTCTATGGTGTAATTTCCAGAAGTAGGATTGCCGATTTAAAAATTGTGTGTATCTTTCAATGTTAGTGGATTTTTTCCATAGTATTTTCTAAAAATATAATAGCAAATCACAGTTCCACTAGCAATGGTTGAGAGCATCATTTTCTACTAGCGCTGTTTTCCCACTTTCTAATTTTTGCCAATCTAATGAGTAAGCATTGTTAATTTTCCTTTCATTTTCTTGACTTCTAATGATGTTAAGCATCTTTTCACATTTTTCTTGTTTCTTTGGATTTTGTCTGTCAATTACATGGGTAATTGACCCATTTTCCTCCTATCTAGTTGTATCTTTTTCTTAGTAATTTATATGTATATAAATTGACTATTATAGATTTTTAAATTTATATGAATTTATGAAGTATAATATGATGTTTTGAAATATACATATACATATACATATATATAGTGTACTGACTAAATCTGGCCAATGAATTTATGTGTTACCTAACAAAGCTGCCATTTTTGAGGTAAGAATAGAAAATCTATTTTCCTAGCATTTTTCAAGAATGTATTGCTATTAACTACAATCAGCAGGTGGAACAATAGATCTCTTGAACTTATTCTTCCTGTCTAGTGAAAATTTTGTATCCTTTGACCAAGATCTTCCCAACCCTTCCCCAACCTCAATCCCTGGTAACACCGTTCTACTGGGTACATCTATGAGATCAACTATTTTAGGCTCTGCATGTGAGTAAGATCATGTGGTTTTGTCTTTATTTTGCCCTGTTTATTTCACTTAACATACGGTCCTCAAGGTTCATGCATCTTGTTACAAATGACAGGATTTCACGAAAGTGTTTCAAATTGTATATAAAACCAGCACATTGTATCCCATAATTGCATTAATATACATAGCTATGATTTATTAAAAAAAAGGAAAATAAAGAAAAAGAATGAAAGGATTTCATTTTTTAAAAAAGACTGAATGAATAGTACTCCATTGTGTACATATGCCACATTTTAAAACAATCCATTCATCCATTGATGGACACTTAGATTGACTCCATATCTTACCTATTGTGAATGATGCTGCAATAAACATGGGAGTACAGGTATCTCTTCCTCATGCTGATTACATTTCCTTTGGCTACATACTCAGTAGTGGAATTGCTGGAACATATGGTCGTTCTATCTTCAACTTTTTAGGGAGCCTCCGTACTGTTTTCTGTGATGACTGTACTAATTTATCAATACATTTCCCCAACAATGTGCAAGGGTGCGCTTTTCTCCACATCATTGTTGCTAACACTTGTTATTTTTTATCTTTTTGGTAGTAGCTATTCTAACAAATTTGAGGGAATATCACTGTGGTTTTAATTTCTATTTTCAGATGATTAGTGATGTTGAACATTTTTTCCTATAGATTTTCTTGAATCATATTAGTTACTAAATCTTTCTTTATCAGTAATTTGTCCTTCAATTTTATATTTGTAATTTTCTTCTACAATGTTAAGAAATAATTTTATGATATTAAATCTTCTTTCTTCCAATAGAAATTCTGGATTTCCTTTCTTACCCTAAAAGGTTTTTCTACTTCTGATTTTCTAAAAAGTTCTTCTAAAACTTCTCTTTTCTATTTTCTTATTTTTAAAATTTTAGTATATTTTCACAACTGTAATAGAAAAGTTAAAAGGTTTAACTTTATTTCTTTTTATATAGATAGCCAATTGTTTAAGCATTACTTATTCAATAAACTATCTTTTCTCAAAGAAATTAAATCATATTAATATCTATCTTAAAAATTCCTTTCTCTTCCACTGATATGTTTATCTATTGCTAGGCCTGAGACATATTGCTTTGATTATAAAAGCTGTAGAGTATATTTTAACATCTGACAAGTTTGATTCTCCCACTCATGACCATTATTTATAATTTTGGTCTAGTTTTCAACATTTAATCTTTCATATGAATTTTAAAAAAATTCTATGCAGCTTTATTAAAAATTAAACATAAAAAATTAGCATAAACAGATAAGTACAAAACATATTTGGTTTATAGTTAACTTAAATGTATTTTCTAATTTTCAGTGGTTTGATATCTTTAGAACATTATCTTCTTATATGAGAACATGGTCTATCTTTATACTGTTTAGATCTTACGTTAGGTTCTTTTACTGGGTTAATTTTTTTCATATTGATCTCATTTCTTTCTTGGTGTATTTCCTTTTAGAGTAAAAATAATCCCGGGGAAAGAATAAAACTTGAAGGAAATGCATTAAACCATTAGCACTGGTTGATCCTGGTGGTGGGGTGATGAATGAATGATTTTTGTTTCTTTTACTTTTGTCCAACTTTTCCATATTGATCGTTCATGATTTTTATAATGCTAAGGAATTAATAAGATTAAATTTTAGAATGGAATAGGAATAATTGTGTCTTGGAACATCATTTATATAGTAGTTTTATATGGAATTTGACTGTCACTCATTTAACGGTGACTCTCAAGGGGAAGATGGTAAGAAGTGAGAGGAGCTCCTTGTTGGTGTTGTGTACACAGTTTATTTACCACTTTGACCATATCACCTTGCTGGCATCTAGTAGTATCCAATGGACATTTGATGAATGAGTGCAAAAATGAATGTCCCAAAACATTATAAGAAAATGTTATAACATTTCATATTTGAAAAATAAATCAAAAATCTATTGTTCTTATAATATAAAATAGGAAAATGAAATTTAATACTAATACCTTGTTGCTGAGAATATACAGAAGATACATCTTCTTTTCTATGAAGCAGTAAAAAATAAAAAAGTTGTCCTCAGGAAGCCAGTTCTTTCCAGAAAGTCCTATCTGGACAAGGAGCATGAGTGAGAAACGCTGCCCTAAACTACAATTAAGAGTCATATTTTATCATTTTAATAGTTTAGCACTAGCACAGAGACTAACACCTAATAAGCTCTCAAGAAGTACTGACCAATGAACTCATATGAATTATTTTTGGTGACTAAAGAATTGAACTTCTCATTTTGAAAACATGCATGAGATTTTTGCTTGTGACTAAAATACAGTACTAGTGACAAAAATTATTCATGGATTGGGAGGAAAAAAACATCACATCTATCTTTGCCAATGGCTGAATGCAGAGGTGAGGGAGTGGTTTTATGATTTAAGTGATTGAAAAACAGGTTATGGTGCCCCAGCAAGTCCTTGTTGCTTGCTGACAATTAGTAGTATCTGTTTAAATTATGTAGTTTTATTGGGCCTTAAAAATATCTTTTGGTTAGTTTCAATTTCTGCAAGGGAAAAGGAGGACAGGGTAGAATGAAATTCTGCTGACAGTTTGGTTGGAAGGTTTACATTTAATTTTAACTCCTTTCAGATGAGTCCCCTTTGTGGATCTCCCTCTTCCCTTTCTCATCTTACCATTTTACTACACTCGTCCCTCCTAGCCCTTATTTTCTTCCTCTGTATGTTTGGGAGTTGGAGAAACAGCCTGAATCAGTAAGAGGTGAGGAAAGAAGAAAAGAACTCCAGTCTTGCTAGCTCCTTGTTCTTCTCTCTGTCACTTCTCTTTCACGGATCTTTGCCTTTATCTGAAGTTCTACATACAACAATACAATTTATATTTCCTTCATTCATTCATCTGAAAAAAAGCAAGCCCCTACTGCTTTTTTCTTTTCTTTTTTTGGAGACAGAGCCTCAAGCTATTCCCCTGGGTGGTGTGCCATGGCATCACAGCTCACAGCAACCTCCAACTCCTGGGCTCAAGTGAGTCTTCTGCCTCAGCCTCCCTAGTAGCTGGGACCACAGGCGCCTGCCACAATGCCCGGCCATTTTTTTTTTTTTTTTTGGTTACAGCTATGATTGTTGTTTGGTGGGCCGGGGCTGGATTTGAACCCGCCACCTTAGGTGTATGTGGCTGGCACCTTAGCCACTTGAGCCACAGGTGCCGAGCCGCTCCTACTGCTTAAAGGTAGTGTTCTGTATGCTTAGCTCCATCAGGGAAAATATAGACAAAGATCTTTCCTTTGTGAAGTTTACACAGAGGCAGACAGATAGTAAACTATAGACTTCTAATGTCGGAAGGTGGTAAGGGATATGGGAAAGAGCCGAAGGAGAACCAGAGGAGGGGGATCAGCAGTGAAGGTGTCGAAGGAGGAAGATAGGACTGGTGAGGCAAGCGAACTTCCCTGAGACACACCATTTGTGACAAGACATGAAGAAGGTGGGGAGGTTAAACAGTGGATGTTTGGGGAAGAAATTTCCAGGAAGAAGGAAGAGCTAGTGTTAAGCCTGGAGGCTGGAGCCCTTCCTGTGGCACTGGAGAACTTCAGGAGGCCAGGGCACTTGGAGCCCAGCAAGGGAGAGAAGGCTGGGGGAGCTCAGGAAGGGCTGGTAAACTGCTTTTCAATTGGGAAGTTCAAAGAGTCATGCTTTGGATAAACTTTGTTGTTGTTCTTGTTGTTGTTGCAATTTGGCCAGGGCTGAGTTTGAACCCACCACCCTTGTTATATGGGGCCGGCGCCCTACCCACTGAACCACAGGCACTGCCCAGCTTTGGATAAACTTAAACAAAAACTTTCTCTGATGTGTTTACTATCTATAAAATTCACTTTCATGTGAAAACATAATTGGTGAACAGGCTGCTGTATGGTAATCATAGAGCTCTAGGGAAATTTAGTTTGGTAAATTTCTTCTTTTTCATTCACCAACAGAAAAAAGAGATCTAAAAGGGGCACAGAACTTTAGAGTAGAGTTCTCCCAGAACTCCTGCATGTTCAAGATAACACTGAATATCTTTGTGTATTTCTCTTTAATGTTCCAAGGGGCACAAGTACTCAATTTAGTACTTCTGTAGTACAATTATTCGACTTATTTACATGAATGAGTTTGTAGCTTTCAGGAAGAATGCAGGGTCAAAACCTAGTTGTTGCTCATAATAAAGAAGGGGGCAGAGTGTTTTGAAATTTTATGATTTGAGTAATTCATTGGCCCATTTTTTGGGGTTAAACTTAGAGCATAAGATGATAATTATATTGCTAATATTCTTCTATCTACAATTTATTTTTCTTTTATCACATGCTTGACAATAAGCTGAGTGTTCTGCCTCTTTCATTTCATTCAAACTGTGCAATATGTCTTTTGAAACAAGTATCATTCATTTTATTGCATAAGGCCCAGAGAAGTTAAGGTTAAGAAATTTAGGATCGTATTGGTGGGGTCAAGCAAGATGGCAAACCAGAAGGATTGTTCAGCTGAGCTTTTCTGGAATGACTGAGGAAAAAGAGAGAACCCAGCTATACCTGGTGTGGGAATCTTACCCATAGTCATATCTCACGGAGCACAGCTAGGAGGTGGTAACTTGGATATAGCGTATGATCTGCAGAGGTAGAAATCTGATGAATTAGGCAAGTGATTGTGACCAGCTGGGATTGGCTGGCCCCTCACAGAGGTCCAGGATGGAAGAAGCCTTTCTGGAGTTTACAGTTGTTGGGGGAAGCTGTGCATTGAGTGGAAAGCTTGGAAGAGTGGGAGGGCTTGAACATACAGCAACCATATTTGAATGCCAGAGTGAATTTGCTATAAGTTTGGTGGCTGGTGAGGCAGCCATACTGAGAAGGTCTCAGCGGCCATGGGGCTGCCATTGTGGGAAGGTTATGAGAAGGTCTTAGCCGGGGCCTAAAGCACTGCTATTTTAATTCCACCTGCTGGGATCAGAGCTCCACTCTTGGGATAGGCTACAGGACTCCTATACCCCATGGGAACTGTGAGATCTGCCCCTGAAGGATTCTTGTGGGCTTTAAGATCTCAACTTGGCAGGGTCTGAATGCTAAGGAAATAATTAGGCGATGATTGAAGGCAACTAAGTTTGGAATAAGGACCATAAAGATTGCTGGCTGTGCTTTCTGTCTCCTAAACAACTCATAGTGCCACCGGGTACCCTGGTGACATATTGTAACATCCTGTTGTCAAGAATAAGGACTTCTGTTTGAAACAAAGGAGGTAATGAGAAAGAAAAAGGATGACAAAGAGGTGAACAAGAAGAAAGAACACATGAGGAAGAACCAACAGAAAAATTTGGGCAACATGAAAAACCAAAATGCTGTGAATTCTCACTCTCTATTTAAAACAAAACAAAAAAAACCCTAACCAAGTGAAAGACACCAGAAGTGAAAAACAAAGACCAAATGATACTCTTAATAGATGCAGAAAAAGCATTTGATGAAATTCAGCATCCTTTTCTAATTAGAGCATTGAAGAATATAGGCACAGGTGGCACATTTCTTAAACTGATTGAAGCCATCTATGAGAAACCCACAGTAATATTATACTGAATGGAGTAAAACTGAAAGCTTTTCCACTCAGAATTGGAACTAGACAAGGTTGTTTTCTATCACCACTACTATTCAACATAGTGCTGGAAGTTCTAGCCAATACAATCAGGCAAAAGAAGGAAATAAAGGGCTTCCAAATGGGTATAGAGGAGGTTGAACTCTTGCTCTGATGATGATATGATCATGTATATACATATATATATCTTATCGTATACCAAAGACTCAACCACAAGACTCCTGGAAGTGATCAAAAAATATAGTAATGTCTCAGGATATAAAATTAATGTCTACAAATTAGTAGCTTTTATATATGCCAATAACAGCCAAGATGAGAGGCTAATCAAGAATGCAAATCCCTTCACGGTAGCTTCAAAAAAAAAAAAAAAGAAATACCTAGGAATATATATATAACAAAAGAGGTAAAGGGCCTTTACAAAGAAAAATTATGAATTCCTAAGAAAAGAAATAGCAGAATATATTAACAAATGGAAGAATATACCATGTTCATGGCTGGGAAGAATCAACATTGTGAAAATGTCTATACTACCTAAAGCAATCTACAGATTCAATGTAATCCCTATTAAAATAACATCATTACACTTTCAAGATTTGGAAAAAATAATTCTTCATTTTGTATGGAACCAGAAGAAACCCTGTATAGCCAAGGCAATTCTTAGTAATAAAAACAAAGCTGGGGGTATCACCCTACCAGACTTTGAGCTATTCTACAAGGCCATCACTATGCAAAACAGCTGGCACAAAAATAGAGACATTGACATTTGAAACCAAATAGAAAACCATGAGATGAAGCTAACATCTTACAGCCACCTGATCTTTGATAAACCAAACAAGAACATACACTGGGGAAAAGAATACCTATTCAATAAATGGTGCTTGGAAGACTGGATAGCCACATGTGAAAGACTAAAACTGGACCTGCACCTCTCACCACTTACAAAAATTGATTCAAGATGAATAAAAGATTTAAACGTAAGGCATGAAAAAATAAAAATCCTTGAAGAAAATGTGGGGAAAACACTTGAAGATATTGGCCTGGGGAAAGATTTTATGAAGACTTCCATGGTAATTGCAACAATAACAAATAAACAAGTGGGACTTAATTAAACTGAAAAGCTTCTATACAGCTAAGGTAACAACAACCAAAGCAAACAAACTACCTTCAGAATGGGAAAAGATATTTGCATATTATGAATCAGACAAAAACTTGATAACTAGGATCTACAGAGAACTGAAATCAATCAACAACAAAAAAGACCCAACAATCCCATATATCACTGGGCAAGAGAGATGAATAAAACCTTCTCTAAAGAAGACAGACAAACGGCTAAGAAACATGTGAAAAAAATGCTCATTACCCCTAATTATCAGAGAAATGCAAATCAAAATTACCCTGAGATATTACATAACCCCAGTGAGAATGGCCCACATCACAAAGTAAATACATCTGATAATATATTTCAGAATTATTATTATTATTATTATTTTTTTTTGAGACAGAGCCTCAAGCTATCCCCCTGGGTAGAGTGCCATGGCATCACAGCTCATAGCAACCTCCAACTCCTGGGCTCAAGCGAGTCTCCTGCCTCCGCCTCCCAAGTAGCTGGGA
>CAUYQV010064210.1:0-12421 GCA_963574575.1 Galagoides demidoff
GTTTCATGTTCTGCATTCAGCTCTGTAATCACATGTAGTAAAATTATACACATGTAGATCTGTATGTTTAGGCTCAGCACCCATAGCACAGTGGTTATGGCACCAGCCAGATACACGGAGCCTGGCGGGTTCAAACTGGCCCGGGCCAGCTAAAACACAATGACAACTGCAACAAAAAATAGCTGGGTGCCTGTAGTCCCAGCTACTTGGGAGGCTGAGGCAAGAGAATCACTTAAGCCTAAGAGTTTGAGGTTGCTGTGAGCTGTGATGCCACAGCACTCTACCAAGGGCAACATAGTAAGACTCCATCTCAAAAAAAAAATCTATATGTTTAATTATCTTTTATGTTACCAACACTTTTATAACTTTCCCATTCACTAGTTTTTAAGTTTAATTAATCTTTTGATTAGTTGGTTAATATTTTAAAGTAATTTTTCAGTAGAGGTACATAAATGAAAGGTTTTTCTGAATTTTTGCCTATGAAAGAATATATTTCTATTACCTTATTGGTAAGCTTTAATAGCAATTATGGCACAAATGAAGATTTCTTCTGTGACCCTTGTATTTAGAAGTATATTCTTTAGTTTCCAAATATTTTAGGGTTTCCCTAGTTATATTATTGATATCTAGTTAATTTCTGTTGTGATCAGAGGACATATATTTTATTATTTTTTCCTTTTAAATTTGAGACTTGGCCCACATTGAATATATAGTCTTTCTTGGTGTCCATACCACATGTTATTGAAAAGAAATGTATGGGTGGTGCCTGTGGCTCAAGGAGCAGAGCGCTGGCCCCACATACCAGGGGTGGTGGGCTCAAGCCTGGCCCCAGCCAAAACTGCAAAAAAAGAAAAGAAAAAAGAAAAGAAATGTATGTTCTGTAGTTACTGAGTATAGTGTTAAGTTTTTCTTTGTGATGTAATCTGAAAACATTTTATTTTTGTAGATAAGTTTATTGCTATGACTGATATTTTTATTCTTAGTTTTGTTATTTTGTCATGTTTACTTTTATCTTTACCTTTTATTTATTAGTTCTTTTAATAGTTAGAACAGTTTATATTTTATTTCAGTATTCACATTATACTAATATCTTTATATAATTATTTTAGTTCCTTTATTCCTTTTTTCTTTTCTTATGAGACAGAGTCTTTCTCTGTCACTCCAGCTATAGTGCAGTGACATCATCATAGCTCACAGCAGCCTCAAACTTCTGAACATAAGTGATCCTCCTGCTTCAGCCTCCCAAGCAGCTGGGACTACAGGTTCCTGGCACAGTGCCAGGCTATTTTTTTTGTTGCAGTTGTCATTGTTGGTTAGCTAGCCTGGGCCAGGTTCAAACCCACCAAATTCGGTGTATGTGGCTGATGCCATAACCACTGTACCATGGACGCCAAGCCTAAAATTTCTGAATCTTTTTTTTTTTTTTTAGCATATAGGCAGTTGCTGGTTTAATTATATTTGATTCATGCTGAAGTATCAGATAACAGTTTTCTTCTGCTTTGTGACTTTTTTATTTCTTAATATAGGAGAATGTTTTCATTTGCTGAATTTTTGAATTCTCATTTCCTGCTTTTTTAACTTGTATGGTAACTGTGTACAGATGCTGAGTTCTTTTTGTTGTTGCTGTTCGTGTTCATGTATGTTGGCTTTTCCTGGACCTGCAATAGCAGGCAGTCTGTGGAGATGGGGTTTGGAGAGTTTAACTTACTTCTTAGTTTATTGCTACAGTGGAGTGCAGCCTCTTTAATAGATGCTGCCTCCTTCTTTCTGATCTGTGTTCTCATGATTCTACCATATTCTGTTGCTTTAGTAGAACACTGATCTTTGGCCAGTTCCTTCTTTTCCTTTACTGTTCATCTCCTTCCTCTTTTTTTTTTTTTTTGAGACACTGTCTTACTCTGTTACCCTGGGTAGAGTGCCATGGCGTTACAGCACACAGCAACCTCAAACTCTTGGGCTCAAGCGATTCTTTTGCCTCAGCCTCCGAGTAGCTGGCACTATAAGGTACCCACCGTAATACCTTGCTAGTTTTTCTATTTTTAGTAGAGACAGGGTCTCTTGCTCAGGTTGGTCTTGAACTCCTGAGCTCAGGTAATCCACTAATGTGACCTTCCAGAGCTCTAGGCTTATACACACAAGCCACCGTGCCGGGCCTTACTTACTGTTCATCTTCCAAAAGACACTAGTTCTCCCTCTGCTCCTCTCTCAGCGTTGGTGTTGCCCCAAGATGGCCATTTCTGTCCTGCTCACTTCCATGTCCAAGTTACTTCCTCGTACTTCCTTTCAACTCCCAGCATCCATTGCTCTGATGCAGGTGTGAGACCTGTATCAATATTTTGTCACATTTGGTGTGACCCTGTCTTTCTGGGGGTTACCTTATCAGACACGCTCTGAGTCCTTTCCTTTTTTGTACCTGCTCCCCCACTTTTGCATAACCCTGCCTGACTCTGTCCTAGGCTGGGCGCTGGCACTGACTCTTCATAGGGTTGTTTCCTCACTTTATCTTTCGAGGTTTAAATATACCTTCTTTTGCTCGTGTTATAGGCATGCAGTTTGGATGATTTTGCTCTCTTTACTTACGAATATGTTTTTTTTTTATTTTTTTGGAGACAGAGTCTTACTTGTTGCCCTTGGTAGAATATCATGGCATCATAGCTCATAGCAACCTCAGACTCTTGGGCTCAAGTGATTCTCTTGCCTCAGCCTCCTGAGTAGCTGAGACTACAGGCACCCACCACAGCACCCAGCTATTTTTAGAGATGGGGTCTCACTCTTGCTCGGGCTGTCTTGAACCCATGAGCTCAAGCAATCTACCTGCCTCAGCCTCCCAGAGTGCTAGGATTATAGGCAAGGAGAACACATGGAAAGATTTAAATTTAGATGGCTGCCATTATTCTGTGAAAATCTAGAAATTCACATGTTCTTAGGTTCTTGCTCCTCTTGAAGAAAAACAGCACTAGAATCTGTAGATGGAACGTTATACTTGTGGTTATGAAATAAAGATGATAGGGAGCTCAAAACCCTGCGTTCAGAGACTACCATTCAAAGACTGTCTATGTATCAAGTTAAAATGTTATAGGAAAGATATGTCATTTTTGATTCC
This sequence comes from Galagoides demidoff, assembly GCA_963574575.1. Classification (NCBI taxonomy): domain Eukaryota; kingdom Metazoa; phylum Chordata; class Mammalia; order Primates; family Galagidae; genus Galagoides; species Galagoides demidoff. The sequence continues at coordinate 3,104 of CAUYQV010064210.1, forward strand.
CCACTTGGCCAAGGTCTTTGATAAAAGGACTTCTACCCCACCCAGCATTGGGTGCTTTGAGGGTTGCTCCAGAGTGTCTTGCTGGGTGGTTTCAGACTCTAGGAAGCCAAGTATCATGCCTTGTCTCTTCCATGTCCTCTCGCATCAGTCTGGTATCTGCTGCCTGGGTGACGTGGACAGGGAGGCAGCCCGGGATCTCTGGAGGGGAGGGGCGTGTGGGGCTAGCTCTGAGCACAGCTCATGGGACAGAATCACTCACCTTTTCTTTAGTGTAGCCCCTGAGTCCCGCTGTTTGAGGTAAACAACATGAATCCATCATTTTCATCTTTCTTTGGGATCAGGTTTTGATTTTTATGGTAGAATCCAAGAATGTGCTGTTAATCTCCTCAGCCCTGGCATCAGTGAAAATCCCCTCCGGACTCTGGCATCTGGTCTCCTCTTTAGTTTCCAGGGCCCTTGCCAGTTTTCATCTTTTTGTAATTCTTCACGGGCATTAAAAATGGAAATTGGACGAAAGTCACATTAGGCCCTCTGTTTTATCCTGACACTAACCCAGAAGGCCTACCAATTATTTTTCAGTAATGAATAGGAAAAGATTATATTAAGGGTATGATTCAGTGATTTTTGATAACATTACTTTTTCTTGAGTAGCCTACTCAAAAACTTAAGCCTCCTTCATAAAAATGTACATGAAAAAATATCTTCCCATTTATAACCCTATAATAAATGAATTTGACTTTATATTTCCTCGCCAAATTTGGTTAAAATTTTATAATTTGCATGCCTAAACCATGCATGGTAATATGTGGATGTTCAAATGGCTTTGCACAGAGCATGGGATTTATGTAAACTCAAAGTCACTTTCACACACACGAAGAAAATAAGTCCTACAAGGAATTTCATGAGGATAGTGGTCAATGACTAGATCTGGTTCTAATCCTGTCTCCTTCATTTGTTATTTGTATGATCTTAGGCAATTACTTAACCTCTTTAATTAACTTGTATAAAATGTGACAACAGCGGTGCCTTCCTCCCAGGCACTAATGTGAGGATTTATGCAGTGCCTAGAATATAGTAGGAGCTCAGTAGCTGGAAGTAAGGATGACAGTGACCATGGCCATGCTTACATAGGGTTAACAGGGGAGAAATTATCCTGTGGATGGCTCTTCAGTGTTGTAATCAGTAGGTGAGTTTTTTCCTGCAAAATTTCTTCTCAGAAAACATGGTCATGGCCATTTCAAATTCTAAAACTTTGATACTGCCTTCCAGGGTGTGTCTTTTATGACAGATGGTCAGCAGCTAGTGGTAAAAGAAGTATGGAATGTAATAGCATTTCATTTATTTATGGGAAATGTTTCACTGCCCCACCCTGAAACTAGTAGGAAAATGAAAGTCAAAAACTGGAAACTCTATTTATAAGTGGACAGCACTGTGATCTCAGTGTCTGAAACTGTAGACTTTTAGAAAATATTTATAGCATATTGGAAACTAGTCGCTGATCAGTGACTCACCCTGTTTTTGTAAATAAAACTAATTTGGAAAATGTGGAATTCGGGGGTAAATTTAAATGGAATACTCATATATCATCAGAGACAACAGGATATCACTTAATGAGTCTTTCAAGAGAAGAGGATGAAGACAAATGATTAGCTCTTTTGTTAATAGAGGCATTTGCAGTTAATACAGATTTTTGTTTCTGGAGCCTTAAAATAAGCTCAATGGATGGACACAACACACTCATTACTTTGTTTCACCTAAAACCAGGGCATATCGTGAACTTGTATGATTATTGAAAAATCATTTCTCATGAACATCATCAGTCATTATACAGAGATTTAAATTTCACAAATGGAACCAACAGTCTAATGAAGATAGCTTATACAGCTAAACTAAACCATCTGCCTACACCAAAAATAAGGAAAATTCCTAGATAACAATTTTTTTTGTATTTTTTTTTAAATATACAGTTTATAACGAGTAGACTGTGAGACTTTGCTATATGGACACTGATGCTTTTCTAAAAAGAAACTGTAAATAGGAAGGAACATCATAATATGTCTTAGAAATTACAGTTTTATTCTATCCCAGTGTGTTTCATGAAGGGAACAGTTGCTGGCAAGAAGAATGGACAGGAGTATTAACTCTCCCTTTTATCTTGAGATCACTCTTGTATCTGTATCTCAGGTTATAGTCTTATATTGATATGGTATAGTCCTTCCATGTCTGCAGAGTCAAGATCCGTATTTCACAATAAGGGAGGTTTCTTTACCTCAGTTTTCTCATAAGAACTTTGTAAGATAAATACTTTTATCTATATTCTGCTAATGAGAAAAACAAAGCCCCAGTTTATATAGTCAGTAAGGGGTGGGGTTGGGATGTACACCCTGGAAGCCTTTGCTCTCACAGATAATGTTGTACTGCCTACCAGAGAGTGAGGCCTTCAGGACTGGTAATTATCAGTCCCATAACTATTTTATGGGTTTGATAAAGCCACTCTTGGCTCTACAAGACTATAATGATGACACAGTTGATTTTGCTGAAACTATGTTTTAAACATACAACATGTACCTTTTTGTCTTCATCCCACTTTGGTATATACAACTTTAAGAAAAAAATTGTGTCATTATGCTAAAACTTTCTGTTTCAGTTACTAATACTCCTCTAGAGGAACGTATTAATGGACTGATTGTAGCAAGTTATCAATAAATTTGATTTCTTAAAATGCTTTTTGAGGAACCAGGAATTTCTTTCAAGGGAAAACCTTTATCATTATATATCGGCTTATTACATAAGTGCCCTAAAAACTAGGTACCCATCTCCTAATCTGTAGGAAAAAAATTACAAATTTAGAACATTGGGTGGCGCCTGTGGCTCAAAAGGGTAGGGTGCTGGCCCCATATGCCGGAGGTGGCAGGTTCAAACCCAGCCCTGGCCAAAAAATGCAAAAAAAAAAAAAAAAAAGAATTTAGAACATAAGATTGAATTGCAGCTTCATATAGCAAGGCTAGAGAGCAGTGATTCTCAACCTTAGAAATGTATCAAAAATCAACTTGCATTTTTACAAGGAGGCCAAGATAGTTCCATTGGGAAAGGCCAACTGGATATCCACATGCAAAAGAATGAAGCTGAAGGAGAATGAGCTCAGCAGGATGGCTGGCCAGAAGCCCCTCATGTTTATCCCCGTCAAAAAGACAGCTGGACAACGTATAAATAACTTCATTTTAATGAAGAGAAGAGAAGATGAAACAAAAATACTAAAATACATAGAAACTCAGGACCGCCCCTTAGAAAGCACAAAGAAATACTGAGCCTTCACCACCACCCCATTCCCCCAGGAACCAATGGGAACCAGGAGGAGCTTTTCCCTGCAGTGAGAAGGTAAGCAAGAGGATCCCAGCAACCCCATCAATACCTTGGACACCGATAGGCCTCACCTTATGGTCACTAAGTTCAGCTGAGGGAACTGCCTGGAGTCTACATGGTATTACTCCCTCCCAGAGAAGTGTCCTGTGTCCCTCCCCCTGTGGCCCACATAGCTATGTGCTATGTCATCTTGGATTGGAACTGCAGCTGGAGTATATTGCTCTAGGTATGAGTAGGCATGGCACCCCATCATTTCTGATGCTGAGCTACCACCAAACCACCCAGTCCAATGACCCAATATTCTCAAGCTGAGCTGTCAGCAGCTGTGATACCCTTTCCTGTGGGGCCAACCAGAGGTGGAGCTACTCCACATACTGTTTTTCATGCCTGCTTGGGCTAGAGCTGAAGTAGTACCTGACACCCGGGTATTGCTCAGAGCATCATGCCTCCTTTCTGCTATCCCAGGAAATGGTGCCTGGGATGCCCACAGTGGTCACATACCCACTACCTAACCTGAAGCAGCACTCTGTATCCCAAGGAAATGGTGTCTTGATCACCCAGAACTTTTAAAAGAGCCAAAAGAAATCCTGCGTAAATTAAAAAATTGAATGAATGAAATAAAAAATATAACAGAGAGTTTAAACAGTATAATTTACCAGGTAGAAGAAAGAATCTCTAAGCTAGAAGAGATTAGCTTCTCTGAAATTACCAGTGAGGGAGGGAGGAGGGAAGTAGGGGGGGAGAGAAAGAGAGAAAAGAACAGTGAAAAAGTGAAGAAAGCCTATAGACACCATTTAGTGAACAATATTCATATTATGGGAGTTCCAGAAAGAGAAGAGAAAGGAAAAGGCATAGAAACTTATCTAAAGAAATAATAGTTGAAAATTTTTAAGGAACTTATTCCATCTGTAAATTGACATATAAGAACTGAAAGTGATGGGATGGAAAGAGATGGTCTATGCAAATGGAAACCAAAAGCAAGTAGGAGTAGCTATACTTCTATTAGGTGAAATAGACTTTAAGCCAAAAATTATAAGGAGAGACAAAGAACACTATTATATAATGATAAAATATCCATTCAGGAAGAGGAAAGAGGATGTAATAGTTGTAAATATATATATATATATATATATACATACACAGAATTGGAACATAAGATATATAAAGCAAATATTAGATCAAAAGAGAGAGACAGACTGCAATATGGCAATAAAGGCTTCAGTAGCCCATTATTTATTTATTTAGACAGAGTCTCATTTTGTCACCCTTAGTAGAGTACTATGATGTCATAGCTCACAGCAACCTCAAACTTTTGGGCTCAAGCAATTCTCTTACCTAAGCCTCCCAAGTAGCTGGGGCTACAGGTGCCTACCACAACACCTGGCTATTTTAGAGATGGGGTCTTTCTCTGGCTCAGGTTGGTCTCGAACCTGTGAGCTCAGACAATCCACCTGCCTCAGCCTGCCAGAGAGAGCCACCGTACCCAGCCTCAGTAGCCCATTATTAGCAATGGAGAGATCATCTAGACAAAAAAAAAAAAAAAAAAATCAACAAATAAACATTGTATTTAGACTGCAATTTAGACTGTGTGGGCCTTACAGACTTTTATAAAACATTTCATCCAATACTTGTAGAGTATATTTTCATTAATACATAGAATATTCTCCAGAATAAACCATGTGTTAGACCACAAAACAAGTCTCAGCAAATTTAAAAGAATTGAAATCATATCAAGTACCTTCTCTGATCACAATGGAATATAACTAGAAATGAATAACAAAAACTTTTATAATTGTACAAATACTTGGAAATTAAACAACATGATTCAGAATGACCAATGGATCAATGAATAAATTAAGAAGAGAATTTTAAAATGTCTTGAACCAAATGAAATAGAAATACAACATACTAAAACCTAAGGGATATAGCAAAAGCTAAGTGGGAAATGTATAGCAGTAAATGCCTATATTTCAAAAGTAGAAAGATTGCAAATAAACAACCAAATGGTGCCTCTCAAGGAATTGGAAAAGTAAAAACAAACCAAATCTAAAATCAGTAGAAGAAAAGAAATAATAAAGATCAAAGCAGAAATAAACAAAATTGAGATGGAAAGAAAATGCAAAAGATCAATGAAATGAAAAGTTTGTTTTTGAAAAGATAAACAAAACTGAAAAATCATTAGCTGGACTAATCAAAAAAAGACCCAGATAAAATAACAAACAAAAAAAGGAGACATTACAACTGAAACCACAGAAACCAAAGGATCATTAGAGACTATTATAAATAACTATATGCCAAAAAATTAGAAAACCCAATGGATGAATTTCTGGACACATACAAACTATCAAGATTGAACCAAGAAGAAATAGAAAACCTGAATAGACCAATTATGAGTAACAACAATGAATAAAGTAATAAAGTCTCCCATCAAAGAAAAGTCCAGGATCCAATGGCTTCACTACAAAATTTTACCAAACGTTTAACAGTTATTCTCAAAGCCTTCCAGAAAATTGAAGAGGAGGTAATTCTTCTAACCTCCTTCTATAATGCCAACATTACTCTGATTCCAAAACCAGACTAGGACACAAAAAGATAACTATAGGTCAATATCCCCAGTGAAACTATGTGTAAAAATGCTCAAAAAAAAATACTAGTAACTCAAATCCAACAGCACATTAAAAAAATCATTCATCATAATCAAGTGGGATTTATCCCAAAAATGCAAAAATGATTCAATACACGCAAATCAATAAAAATGACACATTTATCAAAAGGATAAAGTAAAAAAATCTATATGATCATCTTAATAGATGCAGAAAAGTGATTGATAAAATTCAGTATCTCAGCATAATAACAACTCTTAACCAATCAGGTATAGAAGGCAGGCATCTCAATACAAAAATGGGGAAAAGGTGACAACTTTTCCTCAAAGACTTGGAATAAGACAAGGATCCCTGCTTTCACCATTTTATTCAACATAGTATTGGAAGTACCTGCCAGAACATTTACCCACGAGAAAGAAGTAAAGGCATCGAAACTGGAAAGGAGAAAGTCATATTATCCCTGTGTGCAGATGACATGATATTATATATAGAAAACCCTAAAAGCACCACCAAAAATCTCTTAGAACTAATAAGCACTGTAGGGTAACTGTAATTAACAACAATTTGTTGTGTATTTCTAAACAGCTAGAAGAATGGATATTGAATGTTCCCAGTGCAAAGAAATATAAATGTTTGAGGTGGTGGACATGCTAATTGCCCAGATTTGATCACTATACATAGTATACTTGTATTGAAATATCACACTGTAGCCCATAAATACATAGAATTGCTATGTGTCAATTCTATAACAATAGATAATAATAAAAGCCAAAAGAATTAGATTGGATTCTTATCTCACAACATACAAAAAAAAATTACTGAAATGAATCATAGACCTAAATGTTAGAGCTAAAAAACCATAAAACTCATAGTAGAAAACTTAGGAATAAATCTCTGTTACTTTGGGTCAGCCATTGGTTTCTTAGATATAATACCAAAAGCAGTAAAAGAAAAAATAGATATGTTGGACTACATTAAAAATTTAAACTTTTGTTCTGCAATTGATCCTGTCAAGAAAGAAAAAAGAGGACAAGCCACAGTGTCAGGGCCCAGGACTGGCCAGATTTTGGGCCCAGCTTAACTAGGTTCCGGACACAGACCGCTAAGCCACCTTGCTCAGGAACAATTTCTCTTAGGTGCCTGAGGGCTTTACTTTAGCTGATGGGAGAGAGAGAGAGATAGTCTTTGAGAGAGTAAAGCAGTCTTCTTAGAATAGATAGATCTTAGTCTTTAGTAGAGCTTGGTAATCTTCAGCAGAAAGACACCATGCTGTTGTTCTGCAGGCAGGAGAAGAGACAAAGTCAAAGTAAGTGGGTCCGTGACAAAATGCGCATGGTCCCAACTGCCTTCTCCTCCAGCCTAATATAAAGCTGCTCTTGTGCTGCTCAACACCACAGGTGTAGAGACTGCCAATTTACCACTGCTCTCATCTCACAAGCTCTCATGCTTGTTAGAAGAGCTAAATCCCTCTCCATGCCCTTTTCACCAAGGTGTTCCATTATTGAGTTATACAGGTATTTCTTATAACTCTCATTCCTCCTAGCCATAGGCTATACGGGCTGCTACACTACAGAATGGAATAAGATATTAGACATCACGTATCTGATAAAGGACTTGCATCCAGAATATGTGAGAAATTCTTACAGCCCAATAAAATATGATGCTCAACATCATTATTAGGAAAATGCAAATCAAAGCCACAATGAAATATCTGTTCATACCAACTAGAATGGCTCTAATCAAAAGGGTGGATAAAATTCAGTATCTCAGTATAATAACAACTCTTAACCAATCAGGTATAGAAGGCAGGCATCTCAATACAATAAAATGGGGAAAAGGTGACAACTTTTCCTCAAAGACTTGGAATAAGACAAGGATCCCTACTTTCACCATTTCAACATAGTATTGGAAGTACCTGCCAGTAAGTGTTGGCAAGGATGTAGAGGAATTAAAACACTGGTACATTGTAAAAAATTATTTAACTGCTAGTGGTGTTTACAACTAATTGATCACAACCAGTTACAGATTCCTTTGTTCCTTCTCCACTCCCACTGCTTCACTTGACTAGCCTAAAAAAAAAATATGATTCAACTGCTTGGGAAAACAGTTTGGCGGGTCCTCGGAAGGTTAAATCTAGAGTTATCATATGACCCAGTAATTCCAGTGCTAGTTGTATGGTCAAGAGAAATGAAACCAAATGTTCACATGAAAACTTGTACCTGAGTGTTCATAATAGGGGATTATTCATAGTAGCCAAAAGTGGAAGCAACTCAAATGTCATCAACTGATAAATGTGGTCTGTTCATACAATGGAGTGCTATTCAGCCATATAAAGGAATGAAGCGTTCACTGCGTGCTGCAACATGGATGGACCTTGAAAACATCATGCTCAGTGAAAAAAGTCACAAAGGCCACATATTGTATAATTTCATTTATATGAAACATTTGGATGGCGTGGAGTAGAAAGTGAAGAGCAAGATTTCTTTCTTTCTTTTCTTTGTTTTAAGGTGAGACAAGGTCTCATTCTGTCACCCAGGCTGGGGAATAGTGCTGTGATCATAGCTCACTGTAGTGTCAAACTCCTGGGCTCAAGGGTCCTTCTGCCTCAACTCCTGGGTAGGCAGTATTACAGGTACACACCACTGTGCCCAGCTAGGTTTTCTAAAGGCAAGGGTCTTGCTATGTTTCCCAAGCGGGTCTCAGGAAGGATCATTCTATCTCAGCCTCCCAAAGTTCTGAGATTACAGGCATGAACCACTGCACCTGGCTGGTGCAGGATTTCTTTTGGGAGGACAAAAATATTCTAAAATTAGGCTGTGTCGACGATCATGCTATTCTGTAACTATACTAAAAACACTTCACTACACACTTTCAATGGGTGACTGTATGGTTTGTAATTTATGTTTCAATAAAAGCTAAATTAAAAAAAAAATCTGCTTGGATACTTTTACAAATGTTTATGCTCAGGCTGAATCTCAGACCAATAAATCAATCTCTTGGTGTAGAACACAAGCATCAGTTTTATTTAAAGCTCCTCAGATGGCTGCATTATGCAGCCAAGGTTAAGAATCTTACTCTAGGCTCGGCGCCTGCGGCTCAATCGGCTAAGGCGCTAGCCACGTACACCTAAGATGGCGGGTTCGAATACCCAGCCCGGGCCCGCCAAACAACAATGATGGCTGCAACCAAAAAATAGCCAGGCGTTGTGGCAGGCACCTGTGGTCCCAGCTACTTGGGAGGCGGAGGCAGGAGACTCACTTGAGCCCAGGAATTGGAGGTTGCTATGAGCTGTGATGCCATGGCACTCTACCCAGGGGGATAGCTTGAGGCTCCGTCTCAAAAAAAAAAAAAA
>CAUYQV010064211.1:0-24624 GCA_963574575.1 Galagoides demidoff
CAAAAAACTTTATGGGATAAAATTGGGCAAAAAGCCAAATAATAGGGGTAGAAACACTAGAAGAAATTAAGTTCTAATTGCTGAAAAAAGCAACAATGGAAAATTATATTTAAACTAGAAAAATGAAGAAAGAAAAGAAAAGAAATATCTATAAGGAAAATGCTGATATTAAAAAAAACCAGCAACAATCAAAGCAGTATATATGTCTTGCTGAATATTGTCTGGGCAACAAGTGATCTTCTGGGGTATGAGATGTTAATCACAATACTGACACGGCTGTAGAGAGATGGAGACTGGAGGCCACTGCTGACTTCTCAAACCACATAGGGTGGAGAGCCTAAATTTCACCTTAGCTGGCTTAAAAGGCACTTTAAACTGCCAACCTTGGCTAAGCAGAAGCTTTCCCGGGAAAGCACTTGTCGCTGGGATCACTCCTGAAGTGGCTATCCACTTACCCAGTGTGCCAAAACTGATCTCACACTATGCCCCTGAGGGCCAAGGCTGCAAGGCATCTCAGTCCCCACCTTTAGGCTGCTCAGTCACTAGATTACTCGCTCCTGCCTGATCCTTGCTCTGTGACCCTGAGGGCGGAGCTTGCTGGGCCAGTTCTCCTACAATGGCTCTGTGTGGCCCACAGCCTAACACTACTAGCTCTGTCCAGCTCAGCAGCTCAGTCTGGGGCCCTAGACGATGCTTCAAGTCCTCCACTCTCTTTGCCCAAGTTCTCCCAAGGTAGTTCAACTGAGTGCCAAGTCCAAGAAAATACCCAAACAGCTCACAGGTAAGGCCTTTCCAGTTTGCAATCTCGCAGCTGCTGTACTTAACAGCTGCCGGTGGGATTAGACCGAACAAACACACGCAAACACTTGCCAGTTCTCCACTGCTTTTGTCCTCCTTATGGGGTCCAGAAGTCCTTCACTGACTCCCTGTGTCTTCAAATGGGTGTTTCTGGGCCGATCCCACCAGCTAGAGATGCCTGTAGTCTCCTCTCCCCAGACTCACCGTGCCCAGTTGTAAGGAAGCTGCAGTCAGCTGCCATCTTGCTCCTTCTCCTTAACCTTTCCATTTAATTCACCAGTTTGGCCTGTGCAAAAGTCATGTGGGTTTTAAGAAATCACTATGGATTTTATCATAAACTTGCTCTGGTGGCACCTCCAACTACAGCTGCTGTCCCAGGTGTAGGGCTTTTTTCCTTTTTTTAAAATTTTGAGACAGAGTCTTACTATCTATATATATAGTGTGACCCTCAGTAGAGTGCTATGATGTCACAGCTCACAGCAACCTCAGAGTCTTTGGCTTAAGTGATTCTCTTGCCTCAGTCTCCCAAGTAGCTGGGACTACAGGCGCCTACCACAACACCTGGCTATTTTTTGTTGTGGTTGTCATTATTGGTTAGCTGGCCTGGGTTGGGTTCAAACCCACCAGCCTCAGTGTATGTGGCTGATGCCATAACCACTGTGCTACGGGCACTGAATGCCAGGTGTACTTTCTTTGCTGTAGGATCTTGTACCGACTTATGAATCATCTAAAAGTTATATATGTTTTTTAAATTTTTAAATATATAGAGCTTTAAAACTATCTTTTAAAAATTACTTCCTAATTTAAGAACACTGTGATTCAAGCATATGTTCTTATATGATAATGCTTCTTTTCAATTTGTTAAGACATTTCCTGTGTGTATTGTCAGTTTTTGCCATTCTGTAAGTGTCTCGTGTACTTATTTTTTTTTTGAGACAGAGCCTCAAGGTAGAGTACTGTGGCATCACAGCTCACAGCAACCTCCAACTCCTGGGCTGAAGCGATTCTTCTGCCTCCACCTCCCAAGTAGCTGGGACTACAGGGGCCCACCACAATACCCGGCTATTTTGTGATTGCAGCCATCATTGTTTGGCAAACCCGGGCTGGATTTGAACCCACCAGCTCAGGTGTATGTGGCTGGTGCACTAGCAGCTTGAGCCACAGGCACCAAGCCATGTCTCGTATACTTGACAGTAATGGGAATTCTTTTTTTTTTTTTTTTTGAGATGGAGCCTCAAGCTATCCCCCTGGGTAGAGTGCCATGGCATCACAGCTCATAGCAACCTCCAACTCCTGGGTTCAAGCGAGTCTCCTGACTCTGCCTCCCAAGTAGCTGGGACCACAGGCGCCCACCACAACGCCCGGCCATTTTTTTTTTTTTGTTGCAGCCATCATTGTTGTTTGGCGGGCCTGGGCTGGGGATTCAAACCCGCCACCTTAGGTGTATGTGGCTGGCGCCTTAGCCGATTGAGCCACAGGCGCCCAGCCGATGTAGGTGTTTATTGCTATCAAATTCCTTCTTGGGACTGTTTGTTCTGTACCCCATAGATTTTGATATGATGTATTTCTATTTTTGCTTGTCTCAAAGAATATTTTAATTTTTTTCTTAATTTCTTAATTGATCCATTTGTTATTTAGTAGTGTGATGTTTTAATTTCTACATATTTGTAAAGGTTCCAAATTTCCTCCTTTTTTTATTTTTAGTTTATAACATTTTGGTGAGAAAAGATACTGGTATGATTTCAATCTTCTTAAATTTGTAAGATTTCTTTTGTGCCCTCTCTAACACGATTTATCCAGGATAATGGTCCATGTACAATTGAAAAGAATATATGTTCATCAGCTTTTGGGCGGAATGCTCTATAAATGTCTGATAGGTGCATTTGTTCTAGAGTGTAGATTCAATGTTTCTTGATTTTCTGACTGGATGATCTGTTGGTTGTTGAGAGTGGGGTGTTAAAGGCCCCTATTATTATCACTATTATGCATTCTCCCTCCTTATATCTATTAATATTTGTACTATATATTTAGATACTCCAATATTGATTTTAAATACACACACACACACACACACACATATATATATATATATATATGTGGCTCATACCTGTAATCCTAGCACTCTGAGAGACCAATGAGGGAGGATCCCTTGAGCTCAGGAGTTTGAGAACAATGTGAGCAAGAGTGAGACCCTATCTCTTCTAAAATAGAAAAATTAGCCAAGCATTGTGGAAGGCACTTGTACCAGGAGGCGGAGGTAGGAGAATCAATTGAGCCTAGGAGTTTGAGGTTGCTGTGAAGTAGGCTGATGCCACAGCACTCTAACCTGGGCAACAGAGTGAGATTGACTAAAAAAAGTAAATATATATATGTGCACATATATTTATAATTGTTATAACCTCTTGATGAATTGAACTCTTCAACATTACATAATGATCTTCTTTGTCTCTTTTCAGTTTTTGACTTAATGCCTATTTTATCTAATATTAAGTACAGCTTCCTCTGCTCTTTTCTCTTGTGTGGCATATCTTTTTCCGTCCCTTTACTTTCAGTCTGTGTGTGGGTCTCTTCTAGGTAGCATATAATTGAGTATTATTTTTTAATACATTCAGCCACTCTATGTCTTTTATTTGGGGAATTTAATTTATTTACATTCAAGGTGATTATTGGGAGGCAAGGATTTACTACTGCGATTTTGTTCACTTTTTTCTAGTTGTTTTGGAGATTCTTTCTCTCTTACTGTTTTCCTTTGTGGTTAAGTGAATATTCTACTGGTATGTTTTGATACCTTGGTTTTTATTTTATGGTTACCGGTTACCAGGAGGCTTATCAAAAACATCTTGTAGTTAAAGCAGATTATTTTAGGCTGATAATTTCATTTGGTAGCTCAAAAGAAGCTCTATCCTTTAAATCCACTCCCCTCAATTTAGAATTTTTGAGGTCACCATTTATATATTGCATATCTTTAACAAATTATTGAGGTTGTTATTTTTAAGCGTTTTGTCATTTAATAACTTCATACTAAGAATATAAGCAATTCATATGGTAGCATTACATTTTAGAGTGTCCTGAATTTGACTATGTGACTGTTTGCTTACCTTTTCTTACTGGTGAGTTTTATACTATTAAGTATTTTTTGTTACTCATTAGCTTTAATTTCCTTTGGTTTGGATAACTTCCTGTAGAATTTCTTGTAAGCCAGGTGGTGATGAACTCCCTCAGCCTTTGTTTTTCTGGGAAAGTCTTTATATCGCCTTCATTTCTGATGGACAGATTTGCTTCTTTGCTTTGTGTTGGCAGTTTTTTCTTTCAGTACTTCGATCACATCATCTACTCTTTCCCAGCTTACAGGGTTTCTGCAAATAAATCCACTGAAATCTATACTAGGACTCTGTTGGATGTGATTTTTCTTATCTCTTGCTGATTTCAGTATTCTTTGTATGCCTTTAATTTTTGATAACTTGATTATAATGTGCCTCTGGTAGAATTTTGTTTGTGACCTCTGAGCTTCCTACACTGGATATTATCACCTTTCTCCAGATTTGGAAATTTTTTAGGCACTAGTTCTTTAAATATGTATTCAGGCCTGTTTCTCCCTTGTCTCATTCAGTCATTTCTACTATGTGAATGTAAGTTAGCTTGATGGTATACCATTCCTTTAGGCCTTTTTCATACTTTCCCCCCCCTTCTACTTGTATAATTTTTATGTCCTGTCACCAATTCTTTCTTTGGCTTGATCGAGTCTGCTGTTGAAGCTTTCTATGGAATCTTGCAGCTCAGTTATTATATTCTTTACTTTTAAAACTTTTTTTTAAATTTCTATTTCTTTGTCAAACTGATCATTTTCTTTATGAATTATTTTCTAAATTTCATTTAATTTTATATCTGCATTTTCTTATAATTCCATAAACTTCTTTAAGAAAATTATTCTGATTTCTTTATCAGATCTTCTTTACTGGAACTTTCTTTTGGTGGCATCATACTTCCCTGATTTTTTATAATTCTTATGTTCTTGTCTTGATACTTGCACATTTGAGAAGATGGCCACCTCTTCTCGCTTTTGTGGGTGTTCTTGGTTATGTTAAACCTTTTCTATTTAATGTCAGAATTTAGTCACTGGCCTGAAGCTGGTTCCTATCTGGGGAAGATTTAAAGTGAGCACCAGAATTTAATTGCTATACTGTTGCTTAATGTTGACATGCAGTTCTTTCTTGGTCTGTTGAAGATTTAATTTAAACACTGGAATGTAATCACTGCACTGGAACTTAATCACTGACCTGCAGTTGTTTCTGGATCTGGGGAAAACTTAATATGAGCACTTAAATTTAATTACTGACCTTTTAGATGCTTCCTAGTCAGAGGAAGACTTGAGAAGGGCACCTGTGCTTTATGGGGAAGCTAACCAGGGACTTAGGCCTGGAAGACCTGCGGTCTGTGCCCTTTGCAGCACAGTGCCACCAGCCTGTCACCTCAGATGGGGCTACTGCTGATCAGAATGCAGAGCAACCACCAAGATCCACGTACCAGTTGCTGCCAGCATGCCCCTGCTCTCTGTCTCCAGTCGATCCCAGGTAGTTCAGCCCCTGCTGGTGCTCCCAGTGCCCTCCATGGTATGACTATGAGAAGCTTTTCCACAAAGATTTCCAGACTGCTGGGAAGGCTAAACATTCACCTCTAATTCCCTTCTCTCACTGAAGAAACCCTCGACCCAGAGGGATTCTCCACTAATGGTGTTCTTCTGGGTTGCTGAAGCGGGTGGAGGACCAATACTTTTGTCATTTAATCATGGCTTTGCCCAGTTCTGAGGACCTGCAGGGTATCTGTTTCTTTCCTGAATTCTGGGGAGATCAGAATAATATTCTTTATCAATTATTGGTAGCTGGTCTTCTGTGGAAGAGAGTAAAGCCAGGAAACCCTACTAGTTTATCTTTCTGACATCACTCTCAAGACTCACATTTTAGAGCAGACACAGCAATGGCAAACTCATGTAGAAATAGGCTTGTGGCAAAAAACTGGCCAAAATGATAGCATTTTCTATAAAGTTAAAAAACATATCTTTTGCCCTTTTGCTTAAACCTGTTACAATGGATTTATTTAGAAGTAAGATCTACCAAGGAACATTTTAGTTTGGTCTGGTTTTGTTGTTATCCTATATTGTCATTTTAAATATATATTAATATGATTTTATACATCAACACATTATAAAAGCCACACAGAGGGAGTCTTGTTCCTCACTGTCTCCCCTCCCAATAGATAACGTTTAATACCTCCCCAGTGTCCTTAAGGAAGACATTTCACAGGCAACAGAGGAGTATGGGGAAATGATGGGAAAGTTTGTGTAAATGGAGGGAGGGTAATGAAGGAAAAAGGTAGAAGGTCTAGGAGAAGAGGAGACAATAGAAGAGAAATACAAAGACAGAGATGGGGAATTTTGTTGGAATTCAGTCGACAGTTCTGGATGTTGTCTCCATTCCAGGAGGGTTCTCTGCCCACACCTGTCTCCACCCCACTTCTGTGTGCCAGGCCTGCCCGTGTGTGTTGGGGCAGCCACCTCTGTGCTCTTCCTCTTTGTGCACCTTCAAGCGGGAGCATTCATAGCTCCTGCCTGTGGGAAACAGGGGAGGGGAGGAGTCTGCCTGGGGTAGGGACAAGAAGGCCTGGCCAAGGGCTGCTCAGGTTTCACAGAAGTGCAGATTTTCAACAGTCATTTAGAAAACTTAGTTGTTAACTGCAATGCATACTTCTGAACTGGATTTTTTGCTGTAAATGACATTCCAGGAGCAACTGAAGAAACTCAAACTTGGATGATGTTAATGTTTAATCCTGTTAATACTAAAGTTCTAGGAGTGATGGAAAATCATGTGGGCAACTTTCCTTCAAGTAGCTCAAGGGGGAAAAGTTCTTTGTATTGTACTTACAACTTCTCTATACACTTAAACCTGTTCCAAAAAATGTTAGAAGCTTCATATTAGTGGGGAAGAAGGTTTGATGTTTGTATTTTGTTATGGGATAGTAGGACCAAATAAAATAAAATGTGGAAAGGAAGGTGGTATCGCATCCCAGTCCTGGTTCTTGTAGAACTCCAGCTTGGGTAAGACTGGAAGTCACCCTGTTTGCTTTGCAAAATGTAAACAAAGGCATTACACTTACACAGAGTAATAATGTGCTTTCCTCATCCCAGCTAACAGCAGGACTCCAGTAATCAGACCAAATAAGCCCAGTCGATGGCACTGGGAAAGTTTGCTCCCACAAAGAAGAGGTAATTTAAGTAATTAGCCAGTCTTTATGGCCCTGATCATCTCCCAGGCTCAGCGGGGTGGGAGGGAGCACACGGCTGTGGAGCAATAAAAGCCATTCTTCATCTTTACACTCTCTTCTCCTAACTCAAACTTTCAAACCATGCCCAGAGAGGACACTTTCCCCAGTGCCTTTCAGTGTTCCAGATGGGAAGAGGCTGACGGCTGAGCCAAACCAGCACGTGCTGAGAAGGTTTTGTTTCATTTTGGGTTTTGATTGTTTGTTTCAAAAATAAAAACAGCTTTATTGTTTTCCGGATTATAAAAGTAATCCATGCTTGTTATTAAAACAAATTAAGACAAAAACAAATAAGGATAGCTAGAGAGTAGGAAGTTAAAATTGTTCATAATCTTCCCAACCAGAGAGAACTGTGGCTCATATTTTAATGTATTATCCTTCAAGTTTATATAATAAAGACAAATAGATAAAGATATGTGCTTTGCTTTGAATGTCTCCTAAATTTCACATTTAGTAAACTTAGTCCCCAAATTTATGTTGATTGGAGATGGGGACGTTGGAATATAATTAGGATTGGATAAAATCATCAGAGTGAGGTCCCCATGATGGGCCTGGTTAGTCCATAACATGAGGAGGAGAGACCAGAGCTGACACGTGCAGTCTTGTCTGGTCACTATGAGATGCCCTCTGATGTGTCATGAAGCAGCAAGCATGAGTGGCCAGATGCAGCACCATGCTCTTGGATTCTCAGCATCCAGAACCATGAGATCTCTAGTCTATGGTATTCTGCTATAGCAACAGAAAATGGGCTAAGACAACATGATGATACTACATAAGCTGCTTCAGCACCATTATCATCTTTACTTTCCTCTTACTCTAAATTCAAGGCTCAGTGCCCATAGCACAGCACCAGCTACATACACCGAGGGTGCCAGGTTTGAACTCAGCCTGGGCCTGCCAAATAACAATGACAACTGCAACAAAAAATAGCCAGGCATTGTGGTGGGTACCTGTAGTCCCAGCTACTTGGGAGGCTGAGGCAAGAGAATGCTTAAGCCCAAGAGTTTGAGGTTCCTGTGAGATGTGATACCATAGCACTCTACCCAGGGCAACATAGTGAGACTCTGTCTCAAACAAAAAACAACAACAACAAAAACAAAAAATAAAGTGGAATGGATAAATATAAACTGTAATGGCTAATGAATAATTAGAACAATTTGATAATGAGAATGAATGGATTACAACTATGCATAACAACATAGATGACTCCTGCAATCATAATGTTGAGCAAACATCTAAGGAAATTTCACAGCGTACACTTCCATTTACATAAACATCAGGAGCAAGCAGACTCATGTCTGGTGAAAGAGTTCAGGACAGAGGTTGCCTTTCGCTGGGGACAGGGCCTGCAAGGCAGTACGCAAACCCTCTGGGTATAGTGACATTCTTGTTCCTGACCTGGCTGTGGAATACGTGGGTATATAAACTAAGTGAGAATTTCTCAAGCCATACATTTAGGATTATGTTTTTCTGGATGTGCTATGCCAATAAATATGCCACATATAGTAATACTAGTAATAAAATTAAACTGAGCAAGTTTTTAAAACTTGGAATCTATAGGGTTATATTTAAATATTTGTCTCACAATCTAATTATAGGAATTTCTTAATTTTTTTTTTTTGAGACAGAGTCTCACTATGTCACCCTCAGTAGAGTGCTGTGATATCATAGCTCACAGCAACCTCAAACTCTTGGGCTTAAGCAATTCTCTTGCCTCATCCTCCTAAGTAGCTGGGACCACAGGTGCCCACCATAACGCCTGGCTATTTTTTTGTTGTTGTGTCTTTATTGTTTAGCAGGCCCTGGGCCAGGTTTGAACCCGCCAGCCCCAGTGTATGTGGCCAGCACCCTAACCACTACACACAAGTGCTGAGACAGGAATTTCTTAATTTTTAAGGCAAAAATACATCTGAACTATATGCAATATTAATGGCATGTCAATTTTTAACCCCCTTCAACTATTTTGACCTGTGTCTACCTGTCCCCTCTTGTGTGCAGTCCTGTTAGGTAAAGAAGAGCATCCCCCGTCCTTGGCTCTGGAGCACCCCAAGGGCTGGAACCATGGTTTTTACCAGAAGATACAAGAGAGTCACCTGGAAGATCGCCTGAGAGGACATAGGAGGAAAGGATTGGTTACAGGGGACATTTGTGCATCTAGACAAGCACAAGCAAGTTTGTCATCCCTGCGTGTGGTTCAGGATGTTACGGTTGCCACCTAGACCCTCCCTCAGAGATGAGGCACTCATGTTCCCAGCTGCTGGGCTTGTCACCTGCTGAGGGCTCTGAGGGAAAGATACAAGTCCCCCACCGATGGTTTTTAATGTTTAACAGAACTCATGCAGGTTTCTTTTGATTTAGAGGCATTGATCAAAACAAAAAGCTGAAAGAAATAACTAAGCACAAAGGATATTCTCAAGTAGATCCTTTCACATAGACAGGGTCGTAAGTCTCAATACCAATCTGAAGTGCTGTAAGCTGCCTTAGCTGCCTTAGCTGCCTTAGTACCCTTAGTTAACTGTGATACTATAGTCTCTGCCTAGTGGGGAGTACAGTGCATGCTTAACCTGTATCATGTGTAATATACAATGAAGCAGAGACAGCTCTGCCTCACACGCCAGAAAGAAATTTAAGGCTCTGCAAAAAAGCAGGTAGTTCAGATCTTACTATGCAAAGAACTCCTGCTACTGCCCAGGAGGGAGTGTCCAGAGGAGGAATGACAGCCCTGGGTAAGTCACCTCTAATAAACACACCGAACTCACCAGGCTGGATTGGTCTGAGTTATTTCTTTGGTCTCCGTTTGGAGGGCAGCTTTTTTCTACACTATCCTGGGATTGTCCGCAAACAGACTCATAGTCCCTTTTTCTCCAGGAATGGTTCTTGGCAAGTGAAGCTCTTTCTCAAGATTATGTTCCCAGGGCACTCCATGTGCAGTGACTGGTCCTTATAGGAATGGAAGGGCCATCCCCTTCTTCCCCTCCCTTCAGCAGAGGACAACCCCAAAGGGCAATCCCAGCTCCAGGGTGCCCTGGGATTTGACTGAAGCTCCTGTTGCAAACAGAAGCTACTGCATCATAATCCTCCATCCCTTATCATCTCTCAGACTGGTGTCTAAGAAATATGCTCCATAAATATCCTGAATTCAGATCTTAATTTCCAAGTTTATTTCCCAGGAGACTTCACCTAAGACATTCACTTATAAGAAAGAATTCAAAATATGTGTCACAATACATAATTGAGTCCAAAATTGTCTATGATAGGCTTTTTGGAGAAGCCTAATCTTTTTTCTTTAAAAGACAGGGTCTTGCTTTGTCACCCAGACTAGAGAGCAGTGGCATAATCATAGCTCACTGTCACATTGAATTCCTGAGCTCAAGCCATCCTCCTGCTTCAGCCTCCAGTGTAGCTGGAACTATAGACATGTGCCACCACACCCATCTATTTTTAAAACAATTTTAGAGATGGAGTCTCACTATGTTGCCCAGGCTGGCTTGAACTCTTGGCCTCAAGTGATCTTCCTCTTGGTCTCCCGACGTGCTAGGATTACAGGTGTGAGCTATCCTACCTCTCCAGAAAAGGTGGATATTTAAGACTGTGAAAAATTTATGACTTTGAAGAAGGTAACATAAAGCTTCCCAGATAATGAACCACCAGGAAAACATAAGCCTAGAAGCAGAGATGAGCAAAGTGAGTGAAGGATCACTGCGGAAGTCGGCCTAACCAGAGCGGGACCGAGGGATGGCTTTGCTGGGAAAATGGGACATGGGTGATAGACACCAATTAGAGCTGTGGGGGCGGGGTGGGTATGGAACTTAGCTTGACATTTGTTTTAATAAAAGAAGAAGCCATTGGCGAATTTTAAACAAGTGAATGACAAAAGCAAAGTAGTTTTTGGACACATCTAGCATCAAGGTACCAGACTGATTACAGGTGATGTTGGGAGCTTGCAGCCCCACATGGCAGATGAGGCTACAATCCTGGGGAAAGGTGTGAAATGCCCAGGTTATAAATAGCTCACAGGAAGGACATAAGATGAAAATCATCTTCTGGTATCTGAATGGCCATCACAAGGAAGAAGAATCTGCTTTGCTCAATGGGCAACACCAAGCTCTTAAGAAATAAATATCAAGCCAGACGCGGTGGCTCACGCCTGTAATCCCAGCACTTTGGGAGGCTGAGGTGGGAGGATTGCTTGAGCTCAGGAGTTCGAGGCTGGTCTGAGTAAGAGTGAGACCCCGACTCATGGAAAAAAATGGAAAAACCCAGCTGGGCGCCCTGTAATCCCAGCAGCTTCGGAGGGTGAGGCAGCAGGATGCCCACAAGCCAGAGTCTGAGGTTGCAGTGAGCTACGATGCCATTGCACTCTGCTCAGGACAAAGGGTAGAACTCTGTCTTGACAAAAAAAAAAAAAAAAAGGCAAAACAGAAATAAATATCAGTGAAGCCAAGATTTCAACATTTCCTGCTGGTCTCTTTACCACTCTCACTGCCACACGATGGGCAGCGGGAGTGGTGCCTGGTCATGGAAGGCCATGTCTGGTGCCTTGTCATAGAAGGCCATGTCTGGTGCCTTGTCATGGAAGGCCAACCTTTCGAGCTTAGCAAGAAAACATTCAGCTTTTAGTTACTGAACTTACTCAGTAACTTACTCAGCTGAACTTACTCATTGTCAGTCTTCTAAAGAAGCCAAGAATTTGTTGAGAGCTCTTCTGCTGTCTTAGTTTTGTCCTGGAGTTTGTCTTTTGGAAGATGAGTTTTTCTCCAGAGTTAGAAAAAGACTCTGCAGCAGTTTATTACATTTATAGTATATGTCTTTTTATCATAGTTCTAAAATCAGTTTTTCTCTTTTTCTTTTTCAAGTCAGATTTTATTATACTGATTTTCTTTTCTCTCCCTCCCCCACTTCCCAACCACCTCTCCAAGGACTGGGATTCTTCATGTGGAGTAGACATGTGTATATTTTTGTTTCACACTTGAAGGAGGATGAAAACAGAGGGAATTTAAGCCTACCTTCCTTTTCATGCTATGTGCGTCAATGTTTCCCTTTCCATTTGTTCTGAGAAGGCCAACTTTTCCTGGCAACATGCATCAGAATTGCGTGTGTGTTACTGCGGGCCTTCTAGTCCAGTACACACTGAAAGGGTTAAAAGTGCATGTGGTCACCACTGTGGGTTTGGTGATTTCCTGCCTCAAGTTCACATGTCCAAGACCAATGTTGCTGCAGTCACGTACTAACCACAGGAGTCAGGAAGAGAAAATAAATTTCCAGAGAAGAACTTTCTATTGAAGAGGAGAGTGCTCTTTCAGTAAAGACAGGCTATGGTTGCAACTGTTTTTATAAGGGTTGAGGGGGAAAAATGCCAAGAGACAACTTCAGGAATTTTAAAGACAAGAACAAGCTCTCCAAAATACCCAGGAGAGTGGATCTTTAGTAGTGAGATTTTCCTCTCTGGCTGATTTGTTGAGGCTGAAGGACAGATACACATTTGCTACAAAGAACTATTCTTTTTAAGGACACTTATACCCCATTGCCTAGAGATAAAAAGGTAAGCAATTTATAGTCAAGCACCTTGCTGGTAAAACAATAAAACCGTGCACTGGTTCAGGCTCGTGTTCTTTAAGTGAGAGTGGTTCTAGAACTCCTTTCCATTTAGACTCCCTGCTGTGGAAACCTTCCCGTGTGGGGTTCACTCATGACTGCATCAACAAGGCCAAGGCCGTTCATTCAGCATCCAGAGGACCAGTCTGCGGCTCTGCTCCCTGGCCACGGACCCCAACTCTAACCTCCACCACCACAGGTGTGGGTGCACTTAGTAGGTTAGTAGTCACACGGAACCCACGTGAGAAAACACCGTGTTTTAATTGGAACAAAATACGTGCAACACCCACGACAATATGGTGTTTCTACCCCCAGCCCCTTTCCTTCTGCAGAAGTTTCTTTTTAAATGTTGGCACACATTCATCCAATTGTTTAGTCACACATGCATTCCCATGTTGTAAGAAACTGTGAATCAAACGTGGACTGGAGCAACGGCCCCTCCCGCGCCTCCTGCCCCCTCTGGGCCACCTCTCCGCGGGAATGCACCACCTAGGTTTCTCACTCATCCTGGCACAGCTCTTTACCCGCACCTGAGAAATGGGCATATACAGAGGGACGAGAACCAGATGATCTCACATGCGGAATCTAAAAGAATGGAACTCTCAGAAATACACAGTAGAATGCTGGTTACCAGAGGCTGGGGGTGGGGAAAGGGGAGACTTCAGTTAACGGGTACAAGGTTACTGTCAGATGAGAGGAACAAATTCTGGTCACTACAGTTAATAACAATGTATCATACGGTTTAGAATAGGTAAAAGAGATGACTAAAAATGTCTCACCAAAAGAAAAATGATAAATATTTGAGGTCATGGATATGCTAATTAGCTTGATTTACTCATGCTACAATGTATATAGTTATTAAAATATCACATTGTACCCCATAAATAGTTATTATTTGTCAATTAAAAATAAAAGTTAGGAAATCTCCAAACCCACAGTGGTGACCATGTGCATATAGACTTTTATAGTCCTAAATGAAAAAATTCTTACATCCTAAGCCTTGATTTTTTTTCCATACAGCAATACTATTTAGAGAGCCTTCCAAAGCCGCACATAGGGAGTGCCATTTTTTTTCCATAGCCCTATGGTATTCCATTTGTTCCACAAATTTATGTCAAAGCCCCTACTGAGGGAGAGTTGTGTTGTTTGAAATACTTTGCTATTGTCAAAATAATCCCGCAGTGAATAACCTTACACACATCCTTTGCGTGTATCCACAGGACAATTCCTTAGAGGTGGAATTGGGAGGGTATGTATTGTAACAGGTGTCAGCAAACCACCTCCCAGGGGCTTCCGCTTATTACTTTATAGCATGGAATTTTAATAAAAGAAAAACCGTTACCTCACACCGTATAAAAAATTAACTCAAAATGGAACGAAGACCAAAAAGTAACAGCCAAGCTATAAAACTCTGAGTACAATACATGGAGATAAAGCTTCGTGATCTTAAATTTGGCCATGGGTTCCCAGATATGATAACAAAAGCCCAAGCAACAAGAGAAACAAATACAAAAAAGAAGAACTTTATCAAAATTTAAAACTTTGTGCATCAAAGAACACTACCAAAAAAAGTGAAAAGACAACCCACAGAATGAGAGAATATACTGCCAACTAGATATCCCTTTGGGATTT
The DNA here is from genome assembly GCA_963574575.1 of Galagoides demidoff. Taxonomy (NCBI): domain Eukaryota; kingdom Metazoa; phylum Chordata; class Mammalia; order Primates; family Galagidae; genus Galagoides; species Galagoides demidoff. The sequence goes on from CAUYQV010064211.1 coordinate 14,341, forward strand.
GTTCTAGTATTGGTCTGTGTTTTCTCAGATTCTGTATCTTTTTGGAATCCATTAACCAGAGGGCCCAACTGGCAGCCCGACTGTTCGTCCCCGCTGTCCTGCAAGGCAGGACAGCCTGGGATTCTCCTTTAATGTGTGGACTGACTGACCCAAGGCTGTGCCTCACCTGTTTTCTTATCTAACTTTCATACACCAAGCCAATGTTCCCCACCCCCCCGAAATCATCCCACTGCCAGGTGTCAGGCAACTAGAGACCACCCAATAGCCCAAACTCACTAGAACAATCCAAACTGGCCAGTCCTAAGCTGCTGGCTCTGCCCTGCCTTTCCGGCAGAGAGCGCACTGACGTCTCTGACCCGTGCCTTCCCCTCACTCCTCCTGCCTTGATGTCTGTCCTGGGGTTCCCCTCTGGCCCTGTGCGTTGTGGTGTGTCCCCTCCTTTCAAGAAAGACAAGTAATAAAACCCTTCTTCCAATGTCATTGGCCTCCTTGTGTTCTTAGAATGATAACTGTTATGTGATGCAGATTTTAGACCATAGTAAAAACAAATTTTTTAAATCATTGTATTAGTCAGCATTCTCCAGAGAAACAAATACTACAGGATTTGTTTGTTTGCTTATCTACTATAAGGTATTGATTGGCGCACATGATTATGGAGCCCGAGTCCACGATGAGCCACCTGCAAGCTGGATACCCAGAAATAATGTTTAACAAGTTCTTTGGGCTTCCCATTGCCCAGCCACGTTGACATATAAAGTTAACCATCATAAGCACAGACCATAAAAACAAGAACAAAAACAAAAAAATCACAATAAGATATCAGTTCAACCTACTAGGATGGCGATAATGAAGGAAAAAGAAACGCAGCACATAAAAAACAGAACTTAATAAATGTTGGTGGCTCAGTGCCTATAGTGCAAGTGGCTAAGGCACCAGCCAAATACACCAGAGCTGGTGGGCTCAAACCCAGCCCGGGCCTGCCAAACAACAATGACAACTACAACCAAAAAATAGCCAGGCGTTTTAGGGGTGCCTGTAGTCCCAGCTACCTAGGAGGGGGCAAGAGAATCACTTAAGCCCAGGAGTGGGAGGTTGCTGTGAGCTGTAATGCCCTGGCACTCTACCCAGGGTGACAGCTTAAGGCTCTGTCTCAAAAAAAAAATAATAATAATAATAAAATAAATAAATACGTGTTGGTGAGGATGTGGAGAAATTGAAACACTCATATGTTACTGATCAAAATGCAAATGGTGCAGCCACAATAGAAAACAGTTGCGAAGTTCCTCAATATAGCAAATGTACAGTTACCATCTGACTCAGCAATTCTACACACAGGTGCATACTCAAGAGAAATAAAAACATGTTCCTACAAAAACTTGTACACAAATATTCATAGCAGCACTGGATTGGGAAATGTTCATCAACCAGTGAATGAATAAACAAAATGTGGTATAACCATACAGTGGAATATTATTCAGCCATAAAAAAGAAATGAAGCACAGGTGAACACTCCAGTATGGACAGATCTTGAAAACATTATGCTAAGTGGAAAAAGGCAATCATGGAAGGCCACGTACTGTTTGATTCTGTTTATGTGAAATGCTCTGAATAGGCAAATATGTAAAGACAGAAAGTAGATTCATGGTTGGCTTGGGGTGAGGATGATGAGGTGACGGGGGGAGGGTGGCAGAGTTTCTTTGGGAGTGATGAAAAGGTTTCAAAACACTATGACAATGGTTGCCCAACTGTGAATACACGAAAACCATTGAACTGTACACTTTCAATGAGTAAACTAAGTAAGATGTGAATCACATCTCAATGAAGCTAGTACCAAATAAGTGCAATGTCATCACTGAGGAATGCCAGGTGAAGCTTCATGATTAGACTCACTCAAGAACCTATTGAATCTTGGCTAATTATCACAGGTCAGTGAGCCTGGGGCATTCTCTGAAAATGCTCCATCTTTGTTGGGAAAACTGGATGACTCTATGCAGAAGAATGAAACTAGAATCCTGTCTTTCACCAAACACAAACATCAAATCAAAAAAGAACTAAAACTATGACACGACTAGAAGAAAACATTGAGAGAAATGCTCCAGGACATTGGTCTGGGCAAAGATTCTGGGGGTAAGACCTCGAAAGCACAGGCAAAGCAAACGTAGGTAAATGGGAGCACATCAAGCTGGAAAGCCTCTGCACAGAGAAGGACACAATCAACAAAGTAAAGAGAAAACCCACAGAATGAAAGAAAATATTTCATCTATTCATCTGATGAGGGATCTTTCAGCAGAATACATAAGGAGCTCGAACAACTCAGTAGCAAAAAACAAATGAACAAACAATTAAAAATGAGCAAAAGATCTGAACAGACATTTCTCAAAAGAAGATATACAAGTGGCTGACAGATATATGAGGATATGCTTCACACCACTAATCATCAGAGAAATGCAAATCACCTCACAATGAGCTATCACCTCCTTCCAGTTAAAATGGCTTATATCCAGGGCGGGGCCTGTGGCTCAAAGGAGTAGGGCACCGGCCCCATATGCTGGAGGTGGTGAGTTCAAACCTAGCCCTGGCCAAAAACTGCAAAAAAAAAAAAAAAAAAAGGCTTATATCCAAAATACAGGCAATAACAGAGGCTGGTGAGGATGTGAAGAAAGGGGAACTCCTGTACCCTGCTATACAATGTAAGTTAGTACAGCCCTATGGAGAGTCTTCAAAAACCTACAAAATAGAACTTACATATGCTCCAGCAGCTCCACTACTCAGTATATATTTAAAAGAAAAGAAATCAGCACATAGTATATTACAGGGATCTCTGCATGCCCATGTTTATTGCAGCAATATTCACAATGGCCAAAATATGGAATCTCTCTAAGTATCAATCAGTGGATGAGTGAATCAAGGAAATATAGCATATAAACACAGTGGAATATTACTCATCCACAAAGAAAGAAATCTTGTCATTTCCAGCAACACAGAAGGAACCAGAGGTCATTATGGGAAGTGAAATAAACCAAGCAAAGCCAGCCAAAATACTGCATGATTTCATTCATATGCGGGAGCTAAAAAAAAAAAAAAAGTGGATCTCATGCAGATTAGGGAATGGAATAGTATTACCAGGAGCTAGGAAGGGGAGGGCAAAGGAGGGAATGGAGAAAAAATATACAAATGTGTATATTACCACTGAACTGTACATGTAAAAATTATATGGTAAATTTTTATGTATTATTTTACCTCAATTAAAAAAATGTAAAATGCTTAAAAAGAATACACACTGAAAAAAGTGTTGAGCACAACACTTGCCATTTGGTAATTTTAGACCAGTAAAAGTTTTCCAACCACCACATTCACCTGATTCATCATCATTTAACTTCTGGCTTTTCTCCACGTTAAAATGAACTATGAAGTAAAAGTAATTTGGCACTCTTGAGGCAAATGATTCTGCCCAGTAAACTACCCAAAGCAATTTAAGACAGTAGTTTAAGAACGTGCCTTCAACAAGCTATGTGATTAGTGGATCAAGTAACCAGGTAGAGGAGGAAGAGGTCAAGTCCATTCATTGTTTGTTTGTTTGTTTGTTTGTTTTTGAGACAGAGTCTCATTTTGTTGCCCTAGGCAGAGTGTCTTGGCATCATCATAGCTCACAGCAACCTCAAACTCTTGGGCTCAAGTGATCCTCCTCCCTCAGCCTCCAGAGTAGTTGGGACTAGAGACAGGATCTCACTCTTGCTCAGCTGGTCTGGAACTCCTGAGCTCAAGCAATCCACCTGCCTCAGCCTCCCAGAGATTACTGGTGGGAGACCCCCCATTCATCATTTAACATCTACTGAAAACAATAATTTATCTACTCTGTTGTTAACTGAGTCTTTTCCTTGCCCTCATAAGAGATTCTACAGCTCAATCAGTAAAAGACCCATTGTCAAAGGCCACAGAGGAAAAAATGTGAAAATAGAAATGAAATACGAAAAAGTGCCCATCCTCTTTGGCAAGTGAAAATTATCCCTAAATTCCGTATTTCCCCTACCAGAGTGGCAAATATTAAAAAGCTTATTTATACGGTGGGTTTTCCAAGATGCTAAAAAATAAGATCCTCATGTATTATTAGTGCAAAAGACACTCAGCACAATCTCTGCAGGAAGCATCTAACAAGATGTACGACGCCCCTTCCCTGCGACTCAGCAGTTTCCTCTCTAGAAAATCATGCACTTTTCTCTTTTCTGGGATTTTTCCCCTGTCCTAATCGCCACTCTTCGCCTCAAGTGAAGTCAATAAGCGGGTAATCATTCCCTTAAACTCTGTGAAATTAATTTCTTTTTGAGTATAGAAATTGGTAGTTCAACAAAAAACTAGATGCCTTAATAATTAAAGATAAACCTTAAAAGTTCCTTCTATGAAGGTTCACGGCTATAAAAGTAATAAATGAAGCGCCCCAAACACTGCGCTGTAGGTCGGGTTACTAATCTCCCTGACAGGAGCAGCGCCGCTCGGTCCGGGAAGCGAAGCCCGTGGCCCGCAAACGCGCTCCCGTCGCGCCCCCTGCTGGCCGAAGGCAGAAAACGCGGGTGACAGGTGGCAGTGGGCACTTTCTCCACCCGCGACCTGCCCGCGCTATGTTTCTGCTGCTTCCTGACTATTGCCTCTGCTCTCTTCATGTTCTCATCTCTTTTTTGCATCTAAGCTTGCGTCCTCTGATGTTTTTAATCTCAGCTCCTAAGAAGATTCTGCTCCTTTCTCTGCCGTTTTCTGGTTGTGTCCTCCATAGCCTCTTTTTTCCAGTAATTCTGGTTCTATCCGTTCTCAGTGTTTCTGCCTCAGGACTGGCCACTTACTCTGTGCCTACATACACCTGGTGCTCATGACCAACCTATCCTTTCTCCTCTCATTCGCTGCCCACATGACCTGCACTGGCATTGCTCAATGCAGGATCCATGAAAATGAGGACTGTGGACGATCTATCTACGGTCCACCCAGCTGTTTGCTAAACACGCAGATCCGTGGGAGCCCTGATCAGGCCTTCTGGACTCCTCGAACCTACGTATATATAACAAGTGCCCCAGAGAGTTACGCGCATGTGCATGCACACATGAGCATTATGGAAAGCACTCCAATGCCTGCCTTTCACTTTTTCATTTCATTTCATTTTATTTTCTTAGGAGCTTGTCCAGAAACTTGCCAAGGCTTCTAACCACCTAAAGAAAAGATTCACGTCTTTTGGTAAATTGCTCAAAACAGTTGCTGTCCACTCTTGTAAGAGGATTCTATTCCCTGCCCCACTTGATGGCAGGCTTGGCCCGGTGACTTACTTTGGCCAATGATATGTGAGCGCCAGCTGCATCTGCCGCTTCCCAGCAGACCCGGTGAGAGCTGTGGCACAATTCTGCCAGTTTCTCTTTTCCTTCACCCCGAAACTAATGATATTCCCGAAGGGCCACCTCTTCAGCCTGGTGCAGAGCAAAGATGCCTGGCTACCCACACGGCTTGTAGGGCCGCTGTGCCTGGGAGAGTTCTTTGTGATCGCCGTTTAGCTGCACAGGCTGGCCAAAACTTCACGACTTGCTTTTCTTCTCTATTTTCTATTACTCCCTAACGCTTATTCCACCTCCTGCCAAACTTGCTTTTCCCCAAAGATTTATCAATTTCTCCAATTCTGAGCAGTTGTTTGCTTTCTGTCTCTTGCCTTCCAACACCACCTCTCAAAATTTGACCTCAGCCTTCAAAGTGCATCTCCAATGCCACTTTGTTACATAAAACGTTTCCTTATCCCTTCCTGGGCTGTGAACACCCCCCACCCCTTAACCAGCTATAATGGTCATTAATGTAATTTATTTTTATTGCTTTTATGTACTTCCCTTATCACCCCAAGAAAAGATCTGAACTCCTTGAGATTAAAGACTATCTTACCCAAGAATGTATTCCTTGAACTTTGCAAATAGTAGGTACCCACTCAAATATTTGTTGAATTAAATTAGCCCTCTCAATTAGAGAACTGCTGTTTAAATTTATGATGGTTTTTAAGGGTAGGTTTTAAAGAACATTTTAAATTCTCATTGAAGAAGCAAAATTAAGATGCAGGTAGAATTATTTCTAATAGCAAATAGCAAAGATTCCTACTGAATGAAATACAGTTCAAAGTTTAATGAATCTCTCTCTGTGTCTCATCTGCAAAAATAAGCATGTCTTGACCTTCATCCCTTTCTTAATACATCCAACAAGTCTCAAAGCAAAATTTTACCAAAGAAAAGCAGTGTATCATATGCATCTTAAGTTATTAATTCCACTGTTACAGTCCATGCGCTAAGGGCAACCATTTTTCCAGTTGTGGCCCAAATTAGATAATGTATATCCTTATGCTCAGAAATGTATTCCCTTGCATCTGATTAAAATTCAACAAAATATCATTCCAACAAAGCCCAATAGCAAAGTGCTGCCCCTGCAAACCTCAGATCAGACAGAGTCCTTCTCAGTGACCAGAAGCTGCCTCTTTCTCTACCCCTCTCCAGCCTCTATTAACCCAGTGCCCTCTGAGACATTTGGGCAGTAATTGCAAAGCTTCTTCGGGTTTTTCTGAATCTAATTCGAAAAGGATAGGAGACATTTTTTGAACTGCTTATCAATCTTCGGCTATAGTTTGTACATATTAGGGACACAAAGTTGTTTGCAAGAGCACTTCAGATCTGCCATCCGTGCCCAGGAGAACTTATTATCTATTCAACTTCTTCATTATCTCAGGAAGGAAAACATTTCTTTTACCAAAAACTCACAATGACGCAGAAATACATCGAGATTCCTGACCTTTTGGCAGTCATTTTTGTCAGCATTTCCTAAACCATATTCTATAGAATGAAGTGTCCCTACATATATGGATAGCTGTTTAGCCAAAAAGAATAGCTTGTGGAGGGGAGGATTTGGGGGCAGCAGGGGATCAGTGATCAAATAAATTCCCAGAAAAATGAAAATTATAGAGCTCATCCCTTTTTAAACCTCCTCATCCTCCTTAAAATTACCTTTATTTATACAGAATATTAAATAATTTGCACAGTGCTGCAGTGGAGAGTCCTGATGTTTCCCACCTTTTTCAACTATGGAATCGGCTTTTGTTTTTATGCTTTACTTTGTTTTGGAACATCCATTAAATCGATGTTGTGCAGCACCAGTATTGAGCAGGACTTAAATTCAAAACCAGGTATGCTTAGGTCACCATCTAAAAAGAGCATCAACAGAGGGAAATAAAAGTCACTGGGAGCCAAGCAGGGCAGAAGGGAGAGGAGAGGAGGGGGAAACCCCCCTCAACAGGTACAATGAACACGATTCGGGAGATGAGCACATTTACTGTCCTGACTTAAGCCTTGTAACAAAAACACTTGTACCTACTTAATATTTTGAAATAATTTTTTTTTTAAAAAGTCACCCTTGAGTTCATCAGAAAAGTCTTTAAGCATGGAGGAGTTGTCAAACACAAACAATACATTTTGCAAAATTCTAATTTTCTTGTAAATGCTCAGATTTTATCTCTGGCAAAGAAATGGTCAGTTTTTCCTTTCTTTTTCTGGAATTGACAGGCTCACTTTGTTGAGAAAATGTCTACCAAGAATATAAGTGTGCATCACCACAGCTTGTCATGCATTTTTGTTTTTTAATGTAAAAGTGGTGTTCCATGAAAAAGCCAGCTAGTTCAGCTCACGACTCAGAAATGACACAGCTGCTTTGAACCCCATTATCATACTTCATGCTTGGTGCGTATCACCTGTCATCAGACTGGATAGTAGAAAGTGCTGTCCATATGATCACACTGAATATTTAAAAAATGCGTACTCATGGATTGAATTTAATAAAATGAATAATTTGTAAAAAAACAAAAAACAAACAAACAAACAAACCTGAAAACAAAAAAAAAATGAAGGAAAAAAACCCAAAGTTAGTGTCAAGACAAAAACTATATGAGTTGAAAACTCAGGTTATGGGACACACAAGTATACCCAACACTGAGAGATTTGTTTGCAAACATTATTCAAGAATGCAGGGTTAACTAGTTCTGCATTGAACTAGTTGGTTGAACTTTGGGATTTTTTTCAGATTGAGTTTGGTGCAGCCCAGACTGATGCTGTTCGACAAGACTAGCCTTCCTTTTCTTTCCATCACATTTATAAAATTTTAGTAACTGATGATTTCTAAGGCACTGGTCACGTTCTCCACACTGCTCAGTGAGTATATAACTTGTAAGGCTCTTTGCCAGCATTCACATAATTTATTATTTCCTCTTTAGGCTGAACTACATGAATTCTTTTGGAGTATACACCAGAAAGATTTCGAGAATATCTTAGCAACAAGTGATAACTGCTCCTTCATTAAAGAAATTTGAAAATGAACCCACCAAAGTCACATTATTAATTTTTTTTATACCTCATCATCTTGATTCTGGAATGATGCAAAACACGTAAGTGACAGTGTTAGCAGATGGTCATTTGTTTTAACAAAAGTACAGCTGCCCGCTGTTGTTTTGTTTGAAGGTGCAGCAACTTACCTGTTAAGACTTTTCCTTAATCTTTGTGAAAGCAGAGCCCATTGTACATTTTAGAACCCCGCTAGCTCTGGGGATGATTTGAGTTTAGGTAGCTAGCTTTGGTTCTAGATGCTTCTCCTTAATGCCAATTTAAAACAAAATATTAGCTTGTTAACTTTTGTTTCCAGATAATGACAACTGGTTTGTGGCCTTTGGGAGGAAAATTTGGGGCAATAAAGCAAGGTGGACTAACCTGGTTCCTCAGTTCCTCCACAAAGTACCCTAGCATCTGTGTAAAGTCCACTCAGGAGGAGATGGTTTCAAGGTCGGACTCAACATTCTACTCAAAAGACCCAAGGTTAATGGTTGGCCTATATTGCATCTTTTAAGGAAGCACTCACACTCAAGTCTAGTGTAATGAGCACTAGACTTGGAGTCAGAAAATACGAATTTTGTCAGCAGCTTTGTTGTCAGGAAACATGGGGTATATTAGGGGAGTCAGATAATTTATTGTCTAACCTGGGACACTTTGAAAGTGAAAGGGGCCTATTAATGATTAAACCAGGACAACAGATGAAAACTGGGACTATCTGTAGCAAATCCAGACACTTAGTTGCCCTGGTTCTGCCACTAGATACTATCTAGAGACCCTTATAAAACCATGTAAACCGATGCTGTGATAAGCAAACTGGGTTTACATTTTTATCTCTAAGGGTTAAGATTGATAAATGACCAGTTATTTTTTAAAATAATTAGTGGATGAAAAAAGAGGTTTTGAGTGTTCAGAGCAAGGCTTTAAGAACACTATCTCCTTAAGGTTCTGTTCTGTGTTTCATGAGTCATTTAAGAAAGAGATTAGGAAATCATGGTTCTTACTTTCTCCTTCCCAACACTTCCATGAATGTATATCCTGAAAGCTTTAGTTATGCTTTTCTCACTACAAAGCATATTTCATGTTTTTTATTTGTTTGGATTTGAAGAGGCAATACTGTTCCTTGTTTTTCTTTAGCTCAGTCTGTGGGGAGGGGGAAAAGGAAGGAAGGGAGGTGGGAAGTGAGTCAAGCAGAGGAGGGATGGGGATGAGAATACAGGTCCAGGGCAGGCGACTTCCCCTAATTCCACTTTCTGGAATGGACTTGAGATGGATAAACTGATCTTGGTTCTAGAATATTTCTTGTACTCTGATATTGACATCATCACATGCTGTGACGCTGTTGTTGAAAGGCAAGTGTTGTCTATACAGCCTGGTCCCCCAGAGCAAGCCTGCTACTTAGTGCCTGTGCCAGTTCTGCTTGACCCAACATCTCCCACTGCTCTGCTATCACTCAGGAGAGGTGACAATTCCCCAGCTCCTGCGCCAGCTGGCTCCCAGTCAGATCTTGCCAGCTGTAGTCAGTGGCAGATAGAAAAGCAAAGCCAGGATGTTTCCTCCCCTCCTTCTCTGCCTTGAGCTGCAGCATCCTGAAGGCTCCTGTGCTCCCCTGCAGCGGTTCTGCTTCCTCTGGATGAGCCTGGCCTTGAGCCTTGTGTGGCTTCCTCCTCTTGCCTCACCAGCCTGGGGACAGCATTGGATTTCCAATTCTGCTGGTGCTAAGTTGCTAGCTGTCTCAGTCCTTTTGCTTGTCCTCAGCTCTTTCAACACCTGGGCAATCTATTTTGTTTTAAATTCTCTGTTTAAAATATAAGCAGTTTTTGTTTTCCTGGTGGAATCCTGACTGCAATATTCAAAATCATGAGCTATTTCAATTCTGGAGGAAAAATTCACTGGAAGGGCCTTA